>LLCB01000084.1:0-195527 GCA_001414345.1 Hymenoscyphus infarciens
TTTTTTTTTTTTTTTTTTTTTTTTTTTTTTTTTTTAAAAAAAAAATATTTAGTATATTAGATAAGAATTTTTGATAATTGTTATATAATATATATTATAAGAATATAAAGTAGGATTATATCGTTGTCTAAGTTTAGTAGTATATATATATATCTACTTTTTTAGTTATAGGTTTAAGTGCTTTTATAAGAGATTTTATAAGAGTTTAAAGTATAGAGTATAAGATCTAAGATATAAGATAAGATAAGATATAGTATCTAAGATAAAAGATAAGTCTATCTAAGAAATTAAGAAATAATTAGACTTCTTATTTATTATTTATTATTTATATTCGTAGATAATTAGATATTCGTTATTCGTTATTCGTAGTAATTATACTCGTAGCTAATTAGTTTCTTCGTAAACACTTATAAATATCTATAAAGAAGTTAGATAAGAGAAAAAGAAACTAAGCTATTCTCTAAAGCTTTTAATAAATTTTCTTATTTCTAAGTATTCTCGAAGTTAATTAGTTAAAGTATAGTATATAGAAGTCTTATATAACTCTTTTATTAGAGATATAATACGTTTATATAGTATTATAAGATTATCTTAGTATATAGAGAAGATTCGTTAGATTAAGAGTTCTACTTATTATTTATATAATTTATTAGAGAAATCTAAGATTTATATATATATCTACTAGGTTAAAAGATACTTCTATAGTTCTACTTATAGTATAAAGTTTTCTTAATTATTATTTAGCTTATTATATATATATATATATATATATATATTAGAAAAGAAGAGCTATACTAGTACTAAGAGAACTAGTATTAGTAAAGCTTTAAGAATATATATAACTAAAAGTTAAAGATAGAGAGATTGAAATATTCTATTTTTTAATTTTAGTAGTATATATCTTAATATTTATATTTAAAAAGAGTATAAGTAAAAGTATAAACTATAATATATATTAGCTAAACGTTAGTATATATTATATATTCTCTTTTTAATTTTAATAGTATATATAGTAAGAAAAAAGAACTAATATATATAAGCTAAATAAGCTTTTAGGACTTTTATTTATTATTTATCTTCGTAGAAAAAGAGCTATTTAAAAAGATATTTATAGAGTTTATATTTTTATAGCTTTGCGAATATTTATAAATATTTATTAGAGGAATATTTCTTAGATATATCTAGTAAAACTAAGTAGTAATAAAATAATAGCGAGATAATATAAACTAATTATTAGAAAAACCTCTACTTTATTTATTATTTTAAAAGTTTTTTTTCTCGAGAGGTCGATAGTATTAACTCCGCGGTCTTAGTATAGAAGTAGTAGATTATATAAGAACTAGGTTTTTAAAAGCTTATAGTTTTTTTATAAAGTTGTTTATTATAGAATATATTATAGGTTTATTTCAACTAGCTACTAGTTACTTATAACTCTCGCTCGTTTTTCTCTCTATAGAGACTATAAAGTCTTTAGAATACAAGTCTAGCTTATATACTATAGTGTTATGTTTCAGACCTAGCTTTCGTTGGTTTTAAGTAAGATCTAGTCGCAAGGTTGTGAGAGAATGTGTTCTACTCTATTGTCTTCCCCGCGTTGTAGATGTACCTTGTGTCAGAGATGTGGTAACGTGATAAACTCATCTTACAGTTCCCTAGATCTCATGTGCCTCCACTGGTGCTAGTGCGACGATACACGTGGTGTGTAACGAGATCTTGATATTGTAACGTTGTGCGAACGTCTTATTGCCTCGGGCCGTTTTCGCAGGTAAGTATTGATCTTATTACCATAGGCATGCCGATTTAACCGAGCCCGAGCCTTAGGAGAGCCAGGTTATAACGTTATGACCAGCCCTCCTAAGGGCTATATGACTCGTCTAACGTCGGTATAACCACGTCGCCTTTTAAGCTTTGTTAGCGAGTAGGGGGTCACGTGTATATTCGGCCTTTAACGGCATTTATAGAAACGTGACTAAAAGGACTAAAAAGTATTATATATTATTTAATTAAATATATATTTCTATATATACGTTTAGTAGATAATAGAGTAGAAGGCTTAAAAGAGATAAGTTCTAGAGATATTTAATATATAATAGAATAAAAGAATTATATTTTAAATAATTATTAAACTAGAAGTATATAAGTAATTAATTAAGTATTTAAAAACATTAGTTTAAAGAAGACTTTTAGTCTATTCTATACTAAAAGTAGATGGTTTTTAGTCTATTATAGACTAAAAGTAGATAGTCTTTTATCTATAATAGACTAAAAGCATATAATTAAATAATTAAAAAGATTATATTAAAGAGGACTTTTAGTCTATTATATACTAAAAGTATATAAATATTAAATAATTAAGTAAAAGAATTATATTAAAGAGGACTTTTAGTCTATTATATACTAAAAGTAGATGGTTTTTAGTCTATAATAGACTAAAAGTATATAAGTAAATAAATAATTATTTAAAAAGATTATATTAAAGAGGACTTTTAGTCTATTATAGACTAAAAGTAGGTGGTTTTTAGTCTATAATAGACTAAAAGTAGGTGGTTTTTAGTCTATAATATACTAAAAGTATATAAATAAATAATTAGTTAATTAAAAAGGTTATATAAAAGAGGACTTTTAGTCTATTATAGACTAAAAGTATATAAATAAATAATTAGTTAATTAGAAAGATTATATTAAAGTAGATTTTTAGTCTATTATATACTAAAAGTAGGTGGTTTTTAGTCTATAATAGACTAAAAGTATATAAATAAATAATTACTTTATTAGAAAGGTTATATAAAAGAGAACTTTTAGTCTATTATATACTAAAAGCAGGTGGTTTTTAGCCTATAATAGACTAAATGTATATAAATAAATAATTAGTTAATTAAAAAGATTATATTAAAGTGGACTTTTAGTCTATTATATACTAAAAGAAGAGTACTTTTAGTCTATTATATACTAAAAGAAGAGTACTTTTCGTCTATTATATACTAAAGGTAGGTAGTTTCTAGTCTATTATAGACTAAAAGTATATAAATTAATAATTAGTTAATTAGAAAGGTTATATTAAAGAGGACTTTTAGTCTATCTCTTTAGTTATCTTTATATCTCACGTATAGACGCGTTTAGTAGTCCGGTTTGAAACTACTCTTATTTAGAGTAGTTTTAGACTAAAATCTAGATAGCTTCGAACTACGATACTACTAAACTAGTTTAGAAGTGTTAAGATATTAAAATCTGAATTAAAGCTATTTATACTTACTCTATATATAGTAGAGATACGCCTCTTTCTATCTCTTTATTTAATCTCTCTCGCTCTCTTAATAACTTCTATTTTATAGAATTCTTTCTAGTTAAGAAACATATCTACGGAGCGTACTTAAGAGGCCTTCTTTTTAAGAACTTTTTTAGTAGCTTTTAAAGCTCTTTTAGTAGACTTTTTCGTACTAGGAGTAGTATTAGCCTTACGAGAGAAGGTATATTAATTAAAAAGAAGTAATAAAAGAGTATAAAAGTAGCGGTAGAAGTAGTAGAAGTAGTAGAAGTAGTAGAAGTAGATAAGCTCGTATTATAGGCTAACTTACGCTGAAATGATTTTTTTTTTTAGTAGAGCTTTTTAAACATAAGAATATAGGTAAATCATTATTGAATTTCTATATTATTATATACTTTAGTAGAGTTTAGGGAATAAGATAATAATTTAAATATTTAGTCGTATTAGAGCTGGAAATATAAGATTAGAACCGCGTTCTACTAAATTACGTAAGATATAAGAATAACTAAAGAGATAATATACTAAAAGTAGATAGTTTCTAGTCTATAATAGACTAAAAGTAGGTGGTTTTTAGTCTATTATAGACTAAAAGTATATAAATAACTAATTAATTTATTAGAAAGGTTATATAAAAGAGGACTTTTAGTCTATTATATACTAAAAGTAGGTGGTTTTTAGTCTATAATAGACTAAAAGTATATAAATAAATAATTAGTTAATTAGAAAGATTATATTAAAGTAGACTTTTAGTCTATAATAGACTAAAAGTAGGTGGTTTTTAGTTTATAATAGACTAAAAGTATATAAATAAATAATTAGTTAATTAGAAAGATTATTTTAAAGAGGACTTTTAGTCTATTATATACTAAAGGTAGATAGTTTCTAGTATATAATAGACTAAAAGTAGGTGGTTTTTAGTCTATAATAGACTAAAAGTATATAAATAACTAATTAATTTATTAGAAAGGTTATATAAAAGAGGAGTTTTAGTCTATTATATACTAAAGATAGGTGGTTTTTAGTCTCTAATAGACTAAAAGTATATAAATAACTAATTAATATATTAGAAAGGTTATATAAAAGAGGACTTTTAGTCTATTATATACTAAAATTAGATAGTTTCTAGTATATAATAGACTAAAAGTAGGTTGTTTTTAGTCTATAATAGACTAAAAGCATATAAATAACTAATTAATTTATTAGAAAGGTTATATAAAAGAGGAGTTTTAGTCTATTATATACTAAAGATAGGTGGTTTTTAGTCTATAATAGACTAAAAGCATATAAATAAATAACTAGTTAATTAGAAAGATTATATAAAAGAGGACTTTTAGTCTATTATATACTAAAATTAGATAGTTTCTAGTATATAATAGACTAAAAGTAGGTTGTTTTTAGTCTATAATAGACTAAAAGTAGGTGGTTTTAGTCTATAATAGACTAAAAGCATATAAATAACTAATTAATTTATTAGAAAGGTTATATAAAAGAGGAGTTTTAGTCTATTATATACTAAAGGTAGGTGGTTTTTAGTCTATAATAGAATAAAAGCATATAAATAAATAATTAGTTAATTAGAAAGATTATATAAAAGAGAACTTTTAGTCTATTATATACTAAAAGTAGATGGTTTCTAGTCTATAATAGACTAAAAGTAAGTGGTTTTTAGTCTATTATATACTAAAAGTAGGTGGTTTTTAGTCTATAATAGACTAAAAGTATATAAATAACTAATTAATTTATTAGAAAGGTTATATAAAAGAGGAGTCTTAGTCTATTATATACTAAAGGCAGGTGGTTTTTAGTCTATAATAGAATAAAAGTATATAAATAAATAATTAGTTAATTAAAAAGATTATATTAAAGAGGACTTTTAGTCTATTATATACTAAAAGTAGATGGTTTCTAGTCTATTATAGACTAAAAGTATATAAATTAATAATTAGTTAATTAAAAAGATTATATTAAAGACAATTTTAAGTCTATAAAAGACTAAAAATATATAAATAAATAATAAATTTATTAAAAACATTATACTAAAGAAGACCTTTAGTCTATTAAATACTAAAAGTAGATGGTTTTTAGTTTATTATATACTAAAAGTATATATAATAGGTTTTTAGTTTATTAAATACTAAAAGTACGTATTATAGGTTTTTAGTCTTTTTAGTTACGTTTCTTTTAATACTGTCAAAGGCTGATTTTATACGTAATACCTACGCGCTAATAAAGCTTAAAAGGCGACGTAGTTATACCGACGTTAGACGAGTTATATAGCTCTTAGAAGAGCTGGTTATAACGTTATAACCTAGCTCTCTTAAGACTCGAGCGCGCTTCTTTTTATATATCTATAGTATATCTTATCGTTTAGCTCTATACTTATATAAGACACGTGTCTTATTCGTTCAGTTATTCCTACACCTTACGTGATTTAGTAGAACGCGGTTCTAACCTTATATTTCTAGCTCTAATACGACTAAATAATTAAATAATTATCTTATTCTTTAAACTCTACTTAAGTATATAATAGTATAAAATTTTAATAATAATTTATATATAATCTTATATTTAAAAAGCTTTACTAAGAAATAATTATTTTCTTATAACTTAGCTTAGATATAATATTATAATATAAGTATATAAGATAAGTTTTATTTATCTACTTCTACTACTTCTACTATTACTTTTATACTCTTTTATTTCTCTTTTTACTTAATATATCTTCTCTAGAATAACGTAAGACTAATACTACTTCTTATACTAAAAAGTTCTCTTACGCTTTATAGACGTGTTTCTTAATAACTAATACGATCTCGACTTTATTAACTACGAGATTAGAAGAAGAGATAGAAAGAAAGATACTAAGACTATTTAAGAAGTATAAATAGCTTTAATTTAGAATTTAATATCTTAGTACTCTTAAACTAGTTTACTAGTATCGTAGTCTTAAGTTAATTATATTTTAGTATTATTTTAATCTAAATAGAAGTAGTTTTAAACTAGACTTCTACTTAGGTTCGTATATAAGTTATATAGCGAACTAAAGAGATAATACTTATTATATATATATAAAAGAGTAATTAAATTAGTAATTAGCTTTTAGTATTAAGAGTAATCTTACTAATATTTAAGACTTTATAATTTTAGAACTAAGTAAATAACGAATAAGCTTCTAGTATTAGTAGTATTATATACTACTATTAGTTTATTATTTTAGAGCCTATTTAGCTCGTATAAATTATTTAAATAGATATATAAATATTTGATAATATATCTTAAATAGTAACCTTATATAAGTTAGTATATATCTCTCTTTATTTCTAAATATATATAAAGATTATTTAGCTTAGAGTATATATATTAGTATATATTCTAGTAGTAAGTTATACTAAGTACTAGTATTAGATATAAATAAAAGCTATATATAAACTTTTAAAGATTTATATCTCTAGAGGTCTAAATCTTTTTTTAGTAGTATATATTCTATTTATATATATACTAAGATATACGAGGTTAAACGAGGGTTTTATATTACTTTTAAATATATATACTAAACACTAGTATATATATAGAATTAGTATATATATATATATATATATTACCTTCTAATTCTTAGTAGTATATATCTTAGATATATACGAGCTAAATAGGCTCTTAGTTATAGTCTTCTTTATAATATATATCTATAATAGCACGAAATACATATAACTATAGAAGAGGTATATAGGAGTACGTTTGGCAGAATAACGTATATAAATACTAGGCTCTAATATAGAAGAAAAGGAAAAACTATCCCTCTTCTACTATAGGAGTAGGCTGCTATATATAAGAGGTTTAGACTAAAAGGTCTAAAACCGACTAACGTTATACGTCGGCTAATACAAAAGCTTAAACCTACGTAACCTTCCTAAAACAGATAATATAAGATAATAACTACTAAAACCTTATATATAACAGATACTCCTAGCTATTTAGGATAATAGTATACTATTATATCCCTCTCTCTTAAAAAAGACTTATTCTAAGTCTTCTCTCTCTTATTATTTAAAGTCGAATTAGAATACTATAGTATTATTATTAAAGCTGAATCGGGATAGTATAAGTTGTTATATTAATTATATTTTATTAATTTTATTATAACCGAGAAGGTTAGAGTCTAAATCATAGCTAACCTAGTTTAAAGATTAATTATATTTTATTATAAGTAAGATAAGATATTAATCTTAGATTTAAATTATAACTAAACTAATTCGTAGATGCTTATAAAAGAGAGACTATGTTTCTAATTCTTTAATATTAAAGTAAGTATTCGTATTCGCTAAAAGAGTGTAGTCTAATCTATCTAGTAAGTTAGAGAAAGTTTAAAGTAAAATTAGAAAAAGTTTAAAGTAGAGTTAGAAGTGAATATTAAGAGGTAACGTTATAGGTAATAGTAATAACTTATTTAAGAGTTCACTTCAAGAGTATACTAATTCATATCTAATTTGAATTTGAATAAAAAAAGAACTTCTAGCCTAGCTAGAAGTAAAAGAAAGTAGGAAAGAAAAAGTTTAAGAGGCGAATTTAGAGTAGAGTTAGAGGTTGTTTAGTTAAGAGATAGTAATAACTTAGTTAAGAGCTTACTTCGAGAGCGTACTAATTTATATCTAATTCGAATTTAAGAGAGAAAAAAAGAGTATAGGTCTAAAAAAGTTTAAAGTAAAGTTAGAACTAAAAAATCGATAATATTATAGATAATAGTAATAACTTAGCTAAGAGGTTACTATCCTTTCAAGAGCGTACTAATTTAATTTATATCTGATTCAAAAGTTTAAATAAAAAAAAGACTTCTAGCTTAGCTAGAAGTAAAAGAAAGTAAGAAAGAATATAAAGACTATAAGACTCTAATTAGAGTTAATAGAGTTTCAGCTAGTTAAAAGCGAAGTTATTACTAAAGTTATTATATTATTTAAAGTTTAAGATAAGTTTTAGCTAGTTAAAATAAAAGAGTTATTACTAAATATTATTAAAGTCTAAAATTTATTATCTGATTATCTAGAGATAATAAAAGAAGTGGTTTTAGCTAGTTAAAAGAGTTATTACTAAATTTAAAAATATTATTCAATGTTTAAGATAATAAAAGAAGTAGTTTTAGCTAGTTAAAAGCGAAGTTGTTTCTAAAGTTGTCTTACTATTTAAAGTCTAGGATAATAAAAAGAGTAGTTTTAGCTAGTTAAAAGAGTTATTACTAAAGTTATCAAAGTTGAAATTGTTATCTAACGTTTAAGATAATAATAGATAGGGTTTTAGCTAGTTAAAAGAGTTTATTACTAATTATTAAAGAGTTTTACTATCTAAAGTTTAAGATAATAAGAGAAGAGGTAGTTTCAAGTACGACATATATTAGTACTATTATAAGAACTATGTTACTTAGGTCTATATGCCGCCTTATTCTCTTTAAGGTACTTAAGAACTTATTTATCTTCTGATTTTAAAGAAAGAGTTACTATTAGATTATAGAGAGTTTAGAGCTAAACTAGACAAGGATAGAAGAGTATTCTTTTAAACTAGAGTACTAATATTAATAGACGTAGTCGTTTTATTAGTAGTTAACTTAGTGTTTTAGTATCTCTCCTTATCTATAGCTAAAAGATTATTTACTATTTTAGCAAAGTTATAATTCTAGCGTCTCTTAAGAGTAGTAGACGCGTTTTAGAGCTAAGGTGTAATCTTATCTTTATTCTATATATAGAAGAACCTGTCTAATTCTCTCTAAATATAGCTATACTTGAAAAGTAAACGTTTCTTTAGTATAATCTTCTTCTTAATTCCACTTCTATCTCTTTTAACCTTTATACTAGTAGCTAGGACTCTTTTCGTAACTAAGTAATTATAGTCTTTTAGTTCAAGGGAAGTTTAGAGTAGAGTTAGATAATATTCAGTTAGGATTATTAAAGATAGCGATAACTTGCTAAGAGCTCGCTTCTAAGTTTTATCCTAATATAAAGCGTATTTCAACTAATTCGTATCTAATTCGAGGGAAGTGGTGGGAAGGCATCAGAGGCAGGGGCCCGTAAGCGAAAGAGGTCTAAACGTGGGCTTTGAAAAGCAAAGGAGGGTTCGAACGAAGGTTCGAAAGAGGGTCGGATCGGTGAGTGTTCAGAGGTGGTATGTTTTTGACTTCGAAGTTCGCTTGTAATTATGTCTATCTCGTCTAACCGATCGTTTTGTCCTTTATGCCGCTATCTCGTCTGTATATTGTCCGCATCTGGTCCGCATTTGAGAAGGTTGTCTCTTCGGAGGGTATTCGAAGGGGCTTCGGTGCCGTGTCGGGTGAGTCGGAAAGGCATCAGGGGCAGCTGTGTCCCTTAAGCGAAAGAGGTCTGAATTGGGGCTTAAAAGCAAAGGAGGGTCGAATAGGGTTAGATCAGGGAGGGTTCGGAGGTAAGATTTTTAACTTCGAAGTTCGCTTATAATTTTATCCTCTATCTCTCTAATCAATCGTTTTATCCTTTATATACCTCTATCTTATTTGATTATTATCTATATTTAAAAAGTCTCTTTAGAGAGCTAAGCTCTTATTATTTTATAACTTTTTATTCTTAGGTATATAGATAAAGATTAGAAAGAGTTTAGAGAGTCTTTTAAAAAGAGAGGTAGCCCTAGAAGGTTATTTAACGCCTTATAGTAGAACTATTAACATAATATCGATTTTAGAGAGAAGAGAGTAAGGTTAGGTTTAGAAGCTTTTATAATAACTATGTCGACTTATTTACTAATCCTAGAGTTATTAGGATTCTTAGAAACACTTAGTATATTCTAATCTCTTAACATGTCTATAACACGATTTTTACTAGCTATCTATATAGATACTAAACCCTAGTATTACTAGCTATCTAAGTAGTCTCTAATTACCTAGCTATATAAGAATACTATTATAATAGTCTAATTTAGACCTAAAAAAGAAACAAAAGCGATAATAAGCTTAAAAGAGATATTATTAAGGCTATTACTAGTAAAGAAGAGTTATTATTTTTATATAATAGTACGAAATATATATAACTATAGTAGAGGCATATAAGAGTACGTATAGTAGAATAACGTATATAGATACTAGGTACTAATATAAAAGAAAAGGAAAAACTAGCCTTTTCTAACTCTAGGAGTAGGCTACTATATATAAGAGGTTTAGACTAAAAGGTCCGAAACCGACTAACGTTATACGTCGGCTAATATAAAAGCTTAAACCTACGTAATCTTTCTAAAATAGATAATATAAGATAATAACTACTAAAACCTTATATATAGTAGGTACTCCCAGCTATTCAGAATAATAGTATACTATTATAATATCTTACTAATAAGAAAAATCTTTCTTTATTTTATATATAAAACTACGTAAGTATAGAATTAGCTTATAGTATTAGTAGTACTACTACTAGTAGTTTAGACTTTATATAGAGTATAAATCTTTATTACTTTTACTTAAAAAACGAAGTAAGTAAATAAAGCGCTTCTAGTACTAATAGTACTACTACTAATATACTCGAGCTTTTTTAGATATAATAAAACTCTTTAGTTTATTTTATTTAGAATACTTATTAAAAAGAGATTAAGCTTCTAGTATTAGTAGTACTACTATTAGTATTTTAGACTTAATATATAATAAAAATCTTTATTTATTTTATATAAAAAACCAGTTAAATAAATATTTAGCTTTTAGTATTAGTAGTACTATTACTAGTTTTTTAAACTAAGTATATAATCTATTATATATAACAAATTAGCATCTTATTATATATATAAAGTCTAAATTAGTCTAGAGATACTAGTAGTATTATTATAAATACTCTAATTTAATAAACTAAATATCTTATTTTCTATTACTTATAGACTTAGATAGCGATATTACTAGTAGTATATTAGAGAAATCTACGATATTTATTATATTATATTAAATAATCTAATTAATACTATATTTCTAAGAATAACTAATAGAATATTAATTATTAGTAGAAAATAGTTAATTTAAAAAAGAATTATTCTTCTAGTCTAAGAGCTAATAGAATACTTAGTCTCATTTTCTTTAAAAGTAAAGCTAAAGTTATATAATTATTTATAACTCTAAAGAGATTATTAGTTAGCTTTAGAGATTTATATATTTAGAATTTATTAAGTAAAGTAAGTAAAGAGAGTAACTAATTATATAATTAAGTAAAAGTCTAATTAAATTATTTTTTTAAGATTCTCTACTAACTCGTTATATAAGTTAGTTATAGCGATCTTAAAAGCGTACTAATTTTAAAACTAGTATCTTATTATTAGTATAACTAGATTATAAATAGAGTCTTTCTATCTCTCTTTAAGAGATTAAAAGGTAACGTAAAAAGTAGTTATTCATTTATACGTGCTTATCTATAAGTATAAAGGTCTAAGTATAAATAGGCTTTATTCTACTACTTAATTAGGTAACTAGAACCGATATATTTACCTTATAATTGTTCTAATACTAGGGTAACTTAGAAGTAAGATATGTTAGTAAAAACTGTTAAAAATATAATTAAAAGAGATTAATAAAATCTACTAATAAGAGCTTTCTATTCTGTTTATTTAGCTAATTAGAATACTCTATTTTATCTATCTATTCTTGCTTATTCGTCTATATTTCTTATATACTTATCTTTCCTATATTCTATCTATTCTATTACTTTTACTTTTAATCTATTAATATTAATAAGATCTTTTAAAATATTATAAGACTTAGATTTAGTTATAATATCTATAAGATTACTTATACTATTAATCTATTTAATATTATAGATCTCTTAATATTTATATACTTATTGAAGTCTTATAATATTAATTATTAGTCTCTTTTCCTTAGTAGTACTAAGTCTTATAAGATAGTTATAAATTAACTTAGAATTAGTATAAATTATAAGTAGAACCGATTAATTAAGAATAAGCTTAATTATTGATTTAATAGTACTAGCGATGTTAAATTCTCTACTTAAAGTATATAACTTAGAGGCTAAAATACTATAAGTAACTCTCTTATACTTTATAGATAACTAGTATAAGATATTAGCTTTATTATCTTTATCTACTAGTATAAGAATATATCTAATTTATAAAGTATAATTCTTATTATTAGTAAAAGAGGAATTAGTGAATAGAATTAACTTAAGACTTTCTTAATTTAATTCTATATAAGTAAGTCCTTTATTAGGATTATTGATTTACTATTAAAGTCTCTTATTAAGAGTGTTAATATCTTCTTTTTAGAGGTTAACTATTTAGGTAGTAGTTAATAAATCGAAAGCAGCTTCTAGTTATAATACTATAGTTATATAGGCTCTATAAGTATGTTATATAACGTATTACTCTTTTATAGAAGCCTTCGATTAAATCGTGCTATAAGAGCTTTTAAGATTAGTAGGCTTAACGCTTACTAATTCGATATTCTTAGAATAATCCTAGGTAAGTGTAATCTTAGGATTAAGCGAGTTTAAGGAATTAATTATAATTTTACCTCTATTAAATTTAAGTAGATAGTCTTTAGTTAATTCCTTATAGTTCTTAGTAGTGAATTTAGCTTCTTTAAGCTTTAATTCCTTATTATTAGTAAATTCTTTATTAGTAAGAATAAGAGTATTATTAGTTTAAAGACTTATAACGCTAAAGTATTATTTCTTATTAATATATAAAAGGTAAGAATTATATATTAATTCTTTTATTTAAAGTGCTTTTAGGTAATGCTTTTAGTAGGTGTTAAACTAATGGTTTCTAGCTTCTATAATACTATAAAGAGGTCTTATTACTTCTTAGATAATTCCTTTCTACTATCCTTTATCTTTTAATAGATAGGTAAAAATTTATTATCCTAATTAGGTAATAGACTATATATAAGCTTAGGAAATGTCTTTTAAAAAGAGACTAAATTATTAGTAGAATATAATAAAAAGAGTAATAATAAGTCTCTAGCTTATATATTAGATTATAGGTGATTAGGTAAGAATAACTTTTTTACTATTATTATTAAATCCTTAGATTACTAATCTTAACTTTTTTATAACTTATACTATACTAAGGAATTTAATAGTATTAACGAATTTAGATCTAAATATTCTAGTCTCTTTTAGAAGTTAGTTATAGATGATTATTTTAAGTATACTTCTATTAGTAAAGCCTTTGAATTTAGATTAGTATATACTAATATATATACCTTCTTATATACTATTTAATTTAGTAGAATATAGAGTCTTAGAGATATTCTTATTATATTAGATAAAACGTTTTTTTCTATTAATCTTACTTTAGATAAAGATCTTAGATATACTAGCTTTAAATATATAGGTATTAATAAGATTAAGGTATTTTAGGAATTAGAAGAGGACTTTTAGATTCTTTAGTAGTTGTCCTCTCTTTTACTTTAGTAGTATAGTTAATAAAATCGGTTTAGGAATTAGAACTAGTATTAATTAAGAGCGTATTACTATAGAAGATAGTAGTAGGGTATTAAGGTCTATTTCTAATTCTAAGTTCTTAAATTATTATACTTCTTAATTAGTATTTTTAACTAGCTAATTCTTATCTAGAATAGGATCTCTATATTATAAGAGAGAGGAATAATAAGGCTTTATAACCGTGGATCTAAATTTAGTAAGTCTACTAGGTAATTTAATAATATACTTTTTATTATTAATACTAATTAATTTAAAAGGTCTAGTCTATTTACTCTTTTCTTATTAAATAAAGACGTTAGAATTTAGAAGTAAATTATATAGATAATTCTTATTAGAACTATTCTAAGTATTTAGAGTATTATTAACTTATTTTTTTACTTATATCTTTTATACCTTATTTTAAGCTTTATTATATATTATAGCTTTTTAAGCTATTCTAGGAGATAGAGTATTATTATCTAATATATAAGTATATACCCTAAAAATAAGAAGTATAGAGATAAGGCTGTCTAGGCTAGCGGTGTTATTAATTACCTTAAAAGCTATTTATAAAAGTATATCTTTAGTAAGGTTTAAATAGGCTTCTTTAAATATTTAGTAGACTTAATAAATCAGTTTATAGTATTATTTAACGATTCTAATTAAATTATATACTTTTATAAGTATAGATATAATAGTTATTTCTATAGCTCTTACTTATTAAATAAATTCCTTACTTATAAGATTCTTACTAGTATTAGTAATAATTATTACTAGAGGTTCTAAGTAAGTATTAATCTAATATTTAAGGAACTTCTTAAATATATACTTTAAAGTTATATTTCTTAACTAATAGCTAGCTTAGAAGTAAGTAGCTAGGTTAATAATATATAATAATAAGCTTCCTTTAATATATATAATATCTATAATAACTATAAAGTTAAAGTCTATCTTATTATTATATAGAGTAAATTTAAATTAACTAAAGGACTTTTTATACTTCTAATAAAATTTATAGAATTTAGTTAGATAGTTAAGTACTTTAAAATTAAAGTCTTTTCTAGTATACTCTAAAAGTATTAATAATCTAGTAATAGATAGATAGCTAAATCGTTAATAAAGACGTATAAGCTTAATATCTATAAGTAAGCTAGAGAATTATTATATATAAGTAGTAATAGCTCTATCTTATAATAAAAAGAGATAGCTAAATTAATAGATTACTAGAAAAACTTCCTTTTTACCTTTACACTTTCTAATAAGAAGGTTCTTAATATTATTATAAAATACTCCTAGTTAGTCTATATCTTTAATAAAAAGCAAAAATAGAGTATTAAACTAGTATATATAGAAGTCGATAATACTAATAAAAGTTATTATTTTTACCTTCTTAATAGATCGAGTATTACTAATTCTAAAAGTAACTATAAAGCTACTATTTAGTAATAATAGTAATTTATATATAAGGTTATTATATACTAGGAATTAGTTATATTTAATAATAGAGTATTTAGTAATACTAGTATTAATTATAATACTAAAGAATTTAGTCTTCTTATATCTTTTAGTACCACGTTATATAAGAGTCTTATATTCCTTGTCTTTATAGTTCTCTTAAATATCTCTAGTTATTAAATAAATAAAAGAGGTATTAACTAATTTAGAAATAATCTATTTAATATTAATAGTATTAATAGTATTATAAAAAGTAACGAATTATTAAATATTATTATCTAGCTTAATATTAAAAGATAAAAGGTTATTAATAATAAATATTTCTTTTAATTAATTAATATTTAAATTATTATAGAGCTTTTTTATGTTTAAAATATATTATTAGATGTTATAATTAAAGCTCTTTTCTTTAAAAGTATCTCTATATTTTCTTTTAAGTTATTAATAATATTATTTTATATATTAATCCTACTTATCTTTAAAGTAATCTTAGAACTAATAATTTAGCTTCTTATAAATCTAATATACTCTTTTAAATCTTAAAGAATTTATAAAGCAATTAGATATATAGTTACTATAAAATTTATAGTTAGTAATATACTATTCTACTTCTAATTCTTCTATAATATATACTTATTAACTTACTATTCTTATACTACTTTTATAAAGGTTCTTATAATTATTAATAGATTAGTATAAAGTATTAATAGTAGATTAGAGGTTCCTATTTAAAAGAGCTCTTTTAAAAACAGTATAGAATTCTACTATATTTTAATATTCTATTATAATTTTATTTATAAAAGTACACTTATTCTAAAGCTTAGAATATAGACTATAAAAGAGTTTATTAAGTTTATCTAAGTATAACTTAAAATATTAGAATACTAATTTATCAATATTATTAGTCTTAAATTATTTATACTAAAGAGTATTCTATTTAAAAAGAACGTTTTAATAATAGAAATCATTTTTAAAGTAATTTTAGATATTTTTATATATATCTATAAATAAGAGTTCACTTCTATATATAATATTAGTATAATAATAAGTAAGTATAAGTTCTTTAAATATTATAAGAAAGGCTAAATAATAGTATATAATTAGTATACTATTATAAAAATAGATATTATAAAATATATTAAGCTTAAAGTTAAAGTTATCCTCCTTCTTACTATATTACATTTCCTTTATATATACTTTAAAGATATTAGCAATTTCTCTAGAAAATAAGTTATATAGTATCTTACTATACTATAGATTTTAACTAGGAATATCTAGCTAGTAGAGATAGAGAAGAGAATAAATAGAATCTAGGTTTATTATATAGTATTTAAAACTATTATCTAGATATTATAACTTTAATAAATATATAAAACTATAGAGTTAAGAATATTAGAGAGATTAATTTAACATATTAATATATCTAGGCTAAGATTATTAATAGGTTAGTTATTAGAGATATTAATACTTTTAACGTTTTAAGACATAGAGGTACTTTATTAGTAATCAAGAAGGTCTTAAAGAAAGTAGATTACTATTTAGAGGAGGTAGATATATAAAAGAATAAATAAGAGGAGAGAACCTTAGTTAGAGCTTCTTAGGTTATTAACTTAAACTATTAAAATAAGTAAGTTTTAGTAATTTTAAAGTTAAATTTAAAAAAGGAATTATACTAGCAGCTATATTTAATAAAGTTATATTAAAAGAAGAAACGTTCTTATCTAGGGTAGGCTAGGTATAATACTAGATAAGCTAATTATAAGTAAATAAATAAGCCCTCTTTTAGCTTAACTTAGAGAAATTTAACTATCTTACTTCTAAATCAGGTTATTTTAGCTCTAGATAGGCTCTAAAGTAGGCTTTTAGAATAGCTCTTTTTTAATTTAACTTAGTAAGATCTATATAATATATCTCTAGTATAGGTAAATTTGATTTAAATAATCTTAATATTAACTTTATTATCTTTAGCATAGATCTTTCTTAAAATAATTAATATAAAGGATTTAATAAATCTAAAATAGGATTATTAATTCTTTATTTAAGTTTATTAAAAGAAGTATTACTTAAATAAATAATCTTTTCTAATTCCTTATAGAAGAGTCTAGATTATTTATCCTCTTAAAGTATTTAGAGAAGTAATTCTACTATTTTTATATCTTTATAATTTAGTATATAATATCTATAGTATTTAAGTATAGATTAGAGTCTTAATACTACTCTTACTTTTATAATATTAAAGTTATTAACTATCTATTTTTAGAAGTCCTCTTAGAAAGTATACTAAAGTTCCTTATTATCCTCTTTACTAGTCTTATACTTTCTAGTAAATAGCTTAACTATATTAGTTAGATATTCTACTATATCTTTATATATTTTATATTTATCTAGATTATTATTAGAAGGGTTATTAGAGGAGTTACCGCCGTTCTCCTTTTATAGGGATTAGCTTCTATTAAGGCCTAATATAGTATTATTTATTAACTCTTTTAGTGATTTAAGGTTAAAGAACTTGTTATTAAAGGATAAGGATATTAAAAGAATAAAGAGTGGAATATTAGAGAGCTAGAAGCCTAGCTAGAGATACCTATCTTATAGTAAGATAGTTTAAAAGTATAGTAAATTAAAGACCTAAAATAAAAGGTAAATATCTTAGTAAATTTAAAAAGAGAATTTAAATAAGAATTATATATTTTTAGTAGTATTATAGAGTCTTTAAGAAGAGTAATAGATTAATACTTTTAAAGTATTTATTAATAAGCTAAGGAAGTGTTAAATTAGTCAGTTTTGCAACGATTAATTAAAGAAACAATTAGTAGATCTATAGTCCTTTTTAGAAATAAAAAAATACTAGGATAGAAACTCTTTATAATAGTAAAAGTTAATCTCTTACTAAGATAGAAAAGAGGCTTTTACTCTATAACTACTTATAATATCGTATTCCTACTAAAATAGAAGAGATAATGTTACTAGAATAGAAAGCGTCTAATATAAGTAACTAAATAATCTAATCTATATATATATACTAATTAGTATTAGTATAACTAGGTTATAAATAGAGTCTTCTTATCTCTTTTTAAGGGATTAAAAGGTAACGTAAAAAGTAGTTATTCATTTATACGTACCTATCTATAAGTATAAAGGTCTAAGTATAAATAAGCCTTATTCTACCACCTGATTAGGTAACCAGAACCGACATATTCACTCTGTAATTGTCTCGACACTTATACTCTTAAATATATAATAAATTAACTACTAAGTCTATTTAGATAATTTCTATATATATAGATAGCGCTATATTAACTTAATAAAAGCCTCTATAATATCTAAATTATTAAAGATAATCTATATACTATTTTATAATTAATTAGATTATAATTATAAGCTTTTAGAGAAAGTCTTAGCAGATCTTAGTAGACTATTCTACCTTTTTATTAAAGTTCTATACCTCGCTATTAGCGATAAATTAGCGCTAAAGAGCTATATATAAACTAAGAAGCTATATACGAATACTCTTTAGAATTTATTACTTCTTAATCTACTCTCTAAATACTTCTTCTATTATAAATATAGCTCTTTACTAGTATATCTTTAATTATATCTAAGAATTACTATTTTCTAATTATTAGTTATTAAGTAATTAATTATTTAGATTTTATCTTTAAGATTACTACGTTTTAAGATCGCTACGACTAACTTATATAACGAATTAGTAGAGAATCTTAAAATAATAATTTAATTAGACTTTTACTTAATTATATAATTAGTTTATTAAATCCTCTACTTTAACTTATTTCACTTATAAAAGCTTAATATATATATCTCTAAAGCTAACTAGTACTTATATTATTATAAGTTCTTTATAATAAATTAAAGTTATATAATAACTTTTTAATATAATAAAGTAAATTTTTAAAAAGATAATATAAGTTATATAATATCTCTTTAGTATTATAAAACACTAGTACTAAGAACCTAATATTTAATCGATTATTATTATATTAGATAAGAATCTATAATACTTATTATATAATATATATCGCGATAATCTAATAAATATTATATTACTATTTAAGTTTAATTACTTTTTAGTTTTCTATATTAAAAAGATCGAGATATACTAGTAGTACTAGTTTTAATTAATTTCTATAAGTTATATACTCTATTATAATAAATTATCTTATATACTTTTTCAAAATTCAAAACTATTAATTATCTTAATTACTATTAATAAGTATTAATAAGTATTAAATATTACTATATATTAATCTAGAACTTATTTTATATTTCTATTATATACTTTCTTATCTTAAGTAAATAATATAAGTAAGACTATACTATTACTAAAGCTATTATAGTAGATCTTTCACTTACTTAAGAACACAGAGTAGTTTGATATACTACTTTCTAGGTAGAAAGAGGGGTCTGTCACGTGAAAAGATGTATAGAAATGATAAACTCGCGTCGGAACTTACTAGAGGCTGCTCAAGTGAGGGGAAGCGGGGGCAGTGTGACGTCACTTTCTGGTTTACTCACTTCCTTTTTGGAGAGCGAGGCAACTGGAGGTAACGATACCAGATTTCGGTGAGTTGACTTCTTGTAGTTCGTTCATTCAGTAAGATGTTAGAAATGCATCGTGCTTATTTTAAGGTTGTGTCACGATGATCTAATCAGATCTCGCCCCTCCGCCTCGGGAAAAGGGGGAGGGGGTACGAGTTCGTTTTACCAGTACCTGCTTCTGATTGGTTCACTCATCTTTTCAACCTGGTTTGGTTTGTGCCAAGTTTCTTGACTTGACCTGGTTTTATTTTTCGTACCTCTTATTGATTCCTTTGTAACCTCTTTCTTAATTTTTTTTTTTTTCCAGATTGTACACTCTCTCGTTCTGAAATCGTTTGTTCTGAAATCGTTTGCTCTGAAATCGTTTTCTAGATTGTTTCACTCAATCTTCATTCACTCACGTAATCGGTCCTTCCCCACACTCCCAGTTTCCCCTTTCGGTACTTTGCTGCTCTGCTGCTTGTAAGTCTAGTGATCCACCACGTCCCGTGAAAACAGCTGATGACGTTTCCCCCAGCATAGATATTATTTTGAAAGGGTGTTGGGATCCTGGGAGAAAGTACTCTATTTAAATTGCTTTTTGGTTCGCGAAAGACGTTCAGTTTCTTGTATTTTCTAGAAACGGGTTTTGAAAAGAGAGCTATAGTTATACACCTATACACCTCAACTTCACCAAGAATCAAATCGTACAACACAACCTCCTCCTCACCCACCAAACCTCCTCACACCCTCCCGCAAAATGACAAACTCAACCCTCTCCATCGCCCTCAAAAACACCTCCACCGCCTCCCAAATATACGCCTACATAACGGGTCTCTCCCTCGACCCCGCAACTCAAAATCAACGCTTCCTTCTGCAAGCTGATGGTCAAACAGCATACTTCCCCACATCCCCTGCGAATACGGGTGCGAGTCTCTCTGCGGATTGTGGAATTGCGATAGGGGCACCTGGAGCGAGTAGGACAGTTACTATTCCGAGATTGGCGGGGGGACGGATTTATTTCTGTTATGGGGAACAGTTAACCTTTTTGTTGAATCCTGGGCCGGGGCTTGTGAGTTCTTCTTTTTTCTTTCATTGAGTGGTTTTGGTTTCTTCTCTCAGATGTTTTTGTGTTTCCGAAGCGTCTTTTGACCTTTTGGAAGTCTCAAGTGTTCTCTTCATCTCTTGAAATGGCAACGCTGACTCAAATGAAAACAGGTAGAACCAAGTGTCTCCAACCCCTCAGACCAAAACTACTCCAAAACCTGGGGATTCTGCGAATTCACATTCAACGACGCCCAATTATTTGCCAACATCTCCTACGTAGATTTCGTATCCATCCCCATCTCCCTCTCCCTAACCTCCACCACTGGCTCAACCCAAAGTGTCCTCGGTCTTCCCTCCGACGGACTAACACGCATCGCAAACGACCTCACCCAAGAAGGTTCCGGCTGGCAAGACCTCATCGTCAAGGATAGTTCCGGAAACGTCCTTAGAGTCCTAAGTCCAAACACAGGCCACGTAATGAATCAGTCTCTCTTCGCCGGCTACTACGATGACTACGTCAACTCAGTCTGGCAAAAATACAGCACCACACCTTTAGTAATAGACACCCAAGCGCAATGGGGTCTCCAATCCGGCACCATCCAGGGTTCCCTCCTTACATTCCCCGACATCGGAACCTTTGCAAAGCCCTCAGCAGCTGATATCTTCTCCTGCTCCACCGGGCCTTTTGGTGGTTATCCTAGTAATACTATTGCTATGGGTGCACTGGGGGCGAGGATTGCGGCAGGGTTTAATAGGAGTACACTTCTTATTGATGGGACGGAGCCGAAGAGTGATGTTGGGACGTTCTATAAGACGACGCCGACGAATCAGTTTGCGAGGGTTGTGCATGGGAATAGTCGGGATGGGAGGGGGTATGCGTTTCCGTATGATGATGTTGCTGCTTCTGGACAGACGGGAGGGGATCAGGCGGGGACGGTGTCTGATGGGAGTCCGGCTTTGTGGACTATTAGTGTTGGGGGTTGAATTGAGGGGATGGGAGACAGGATTTTTGGAGTTGGGCTGTTGAGGGTAGATGATTGATTTTCATTCTCGTTTGGATTGTGGAGTTAAGGGGTGGATGTTCCGCTTGTATATTGAGAGTAGACACGAGAGCAGGAGAATATTCGGACGGAATTAGGGGGATAGGTTGTACATATGCGACGGTCGTTTTAATTAGTAGATTGTTACACTTGCTATTGTTAGGCAGCCTGTGAAGAACCCAATACTCTCACGGAAAATATTGGAACAGACGCAATTGGGTAAAACGTCAAAAAGAGCGTCGAAGGTCTGCAGTAAACCGAACAGTGTCTAGTAAGCCAACATCATACTTGGGGGCCAAAACTAGACTTACGGGTAAGCTGTTAACCGTCGACTGAGGTATTACTTGTGGAGTAAGCTACAAAAAGGAAATTTGCGAGTAAGCTAACAAGTATCGAGTAAGCCAGAGGGAAATTTCCTGATTTGCTACCATACCGTGTTCGCGTGTGCATGGGCAGGGGTCCAATACAAATCACGAAGCCGCGACGAAACATCGGACTAAGTTATAAGAACGTGTTTTCTTTACGATTGACATTACTAGGTCTACTGATTCAGACTCGTCGCTCCTTACTGCAAACACGTAACCCACTGCCTTCTTTCCCGCCCCTTCTGTCCAAAGCTACCAACCCACATACAAATACCAACTCCATCTCGTAACCCAACCATACTGAACATCAGGCTTATCAAAGTCCTCGGTAAAATGCCATTGTCAATGCAGCCATGGTTTCCAAGGACGAAGAGTCGCCTTTTGTTTCCCTAAACCCTTGCTATGACAGTTGTCGTTGCACTATCTTGCTGTGTGACCAAGTTGAAAACCTATTCCAAGGTTAACTTTTCCTTCTTGTAAGAGAGGACAAAGAAACACATTCGAGGATCGTAGCGATATCTTTTCTGTTTTTATAGCTCAATAGCCATTTTTTTGTGTTGACACGGTGAACTTCAAATATTCCGAACTGGTCTTTCCTTTCATACATTCATCTTTCCCATTTTGTCCTCTCGTTGTCCACTCTTCTATCACTTTTCCTTACAATACACTATAATATAGTTCGAGAATTAGGGTTTTTGTAGGGCAGCCGTGCCTCAAATCGGCAGGTTTTTTCTCCCCCTGAGAGTCTGGCTCGGCTAACAGATGAGGTAAGAATTGAGGAGATACGTTGAAAGTGGAAAGGCTTTTGACGACTGCTTTTCTGCTCAGAGACAGGGCATGTTCGAATGTTGCTGAGCTCTCATTTTGTAAATCGGCTGTAGAAAATCTATGGGAAAGAAGTCCATGTTAATCCCAGTACAAACGGGTTTCTGTTGGAATTCACAATACTCCTCAATTTCTTTCATAATTGTCTTTCTTACAGCTCTCTCCTTGTATGAGCCGGAAGCTTGAAGAACCGTGATGGAATTCGATAGTGTTATGGGAGGAGAGGCAGAGTTGTTTAACCCCGAAATTAAGATTTCAGTCTGTGGAAGAATGAAAACTGTGGATGTTCTGATTCGACCGCTCTTAAGTAAAACATATACAGCCAAGAATGGTTGGCGTAAGTTCAAGTGATGAGACTTCCAAGCGCTGTAGCAGACAATTTGTCTCCAAATATCGATCGTTACATTCATTTGGCGGCTTTTCTGGCTGGCAGGTTTGCCTCTTCTCAATCCATAGACCACTTGCTTACCAAAACAATATTTGTGGGCTTTGCGAACAATTTCTAGCGTTGCAAGTATCGAGATGCGCGTTGCTAGACGAATATGACACATTACTGAGATTTGCAAGATACCTCAGGCTTAGCAGCAAAAACACACACTGAAAACCCACAAAACAAGACTCCTTTTTGTGTAACCACACTTCCAATAAGCGATAAATGAACTATTGGCCAAAGTGGCCAAAGGAGGGTTTTATCCAGAGCACTTCCGCACGAATCAACTTTGCATTTGCTTTCACAAATGACCAAATCTCTTCCCTACAATTGGCGGAGGCTTACACGCTGAGGACTAAGCGAAAAGCCCCCTTCACGTCACCAACGCGGTGCAGTGTACTTGCTGTTGAGACGAAATATTGAGCTTCATTTCGCGAGTCACATCCGCCAATCATGCGAGCTTTCCACAACATCTGCTAGATGTCAATCGTGCTGTTAGTTTCAAATTAAAATACAAGTGTTAAGGAATATTTCCACCAGGTAAACCTCTAAAGAGCTTATTCGAATCAGCTCTTTACTTTATCAGATAGACAATCGTAAAACTATAATGCCCTTGGTCCAACGCATAAAAGAGCAAGGGTTCAGTCGATCCAAGATATATACAGTGATTTAAAGCCGTGTTGAGCAGCAACCCAAAGAAAATTCGCATGCCAAACTTTTTCCTAGTTTTATATAGATGCCTGCCCGAGCAAGAACGGAACTCCTGGATATAAACTCTCTAAGCGACTTCGCGGGTATACCGGAAAAGGTTAAGAATAAATAATCTCATAGAACATTTAGTAGCTGTTTCTCTTTGAAGAACTGTCAGGTCAGGAAAATGAAATGTGCAAGGCTGTGCTGCATATCAGAGAAATGACTCACCAGACCAGAAGAACAGGATTCCGAGCCTATCGCGCCACAGAGATTATGGCGAGAACTTGAAAATCGCTTTTGATTGGAGGACACATGAGGTGTAGTAGTAGACTCGAGGATTATTGGCGGGACCTACAGATGAACGCTTGTCGCAGAATACCCTTTCATTGTTAAAATGGGAAAAATCTCATGTGGCATGGTCTGACTCAATCACGAATGAGCTGAGATCTGCAGATTATTAGCAAGAACGAAGGAGCCGAAACCTACGTACTGGATTGGGTTTAAACTCCTCAAAGGTAGCGCTGGATCGGCGTACAAATATGAACTTACAAAAACAGGGCCGATACCGTCTCTAGGTAACACGGTGAGACATTCTGAGTGCCGCGGGCTGGAGTATGGCTCGAATTTTATCGGCACACCCCCTTCTGGAACGGGAGCACCTTCACAGTCCGGCGGTAGCTTATGGAGAACACCAATCCATCTACAACCCTTCCATCGCTCCCCATATTGACCTTTGTGCTGTTCAGCTTGTAGACTATGGGCTGAACTTGGGCACAGCGCCCGCGGCACAGAAAGACCGTCGGAAGCCCGGACGGTGGGGTAAAGGGAGCCATGTTGAGGTTGAAGGGTTGAAGCTGAGAGCTGTGAAGGCACGCGATATCAGATGAGCAACAACACCTCGCAGAAGAAAATTTATGCATAAATGGATGGAGAAGGGAGAAAGTTCAATCGCAAAGCTTTGATTTAAAAAGGTCGTCTCCTGCTCGCTTGAACCGAGATTGATACTTGTTTTTTCTCCTTCAAAGGTTCCCTGCGCCCGGGCTGAGACCCCCTTAACCATTTTTCGTTTCTCTTTGAGCTCACCTCAAAGTTGATGGGTTATATACTATCCAACAACTCTCCCACCCTCGCCTAACAAACACGAACACCAACAACCTTTCCCCCCTCCACAAACCCACTACTCCCATTAAGCCCCGAAGTAACAACATACACCTCCCTCTCCCCCAAAGCCACACTCGTAGCTCCAACCACCCCCTCAAGTACGACACCAGCTTCACCCCCCTCCAACGGCACACTAACAAGCTCATTCCCCGTCCCAGCAGCCAAATATGCCCTCCCCTTTTCTTCATCCAAAACAAAATCATCAAGACTGGTTCCTTCATTTAAAACCTCCACACTCCCAACCTTCTCCAAAGTAACAAGCGAAACCGTAACCCGACAAAAAGTCTTCTTCTGCGTATTGGAGAAGTATATCCATACTTTATCACCCTCCCCTTTCATGACTTTGATTCCATTGACACCAGTTTGACTGGCCGGAGGTAAGGGTGGCGCCATCTCTGGTTCACTTAAAAAGATTCTCTTCTCTCCCGTGTAAATATTGAGAAGCCAGATCACACCGGCCATAGAATCTCCGATGAGGATAAGACCTTTCCCAATATCCAAAGTATCCATCCCATTGAACACCCTACTTTCCGGAAAACTAGCAACTTCTCTTGAGTCAACACCGATATTCGTCGCCGAATCATACGAGGTAAGATCCAGCGAGTAAATCGAGAAAGAACCATTCGTCAACCCAATTGTTAAGGAATAGTTCCCGGCCGCGACGTAGAAAACATCTGGTCTTACTTCTGTGATACCCAATAGTGCGAGCTTGGGGAAAGAATGTAGAAGGGTCGCAGTAGAAGACGATGTTGTATTTGATGAAGGATCGATGAGGTAAACATCAGGACTGGTAAGGAGTGTAACGAGGAGTTGACCGTCTTGACGAGGACGGATATTTTCAATCCATGTTGGAATTTGGGGGAATTGATAAATAGTGCGTGAGGAAACCGCTCGAGTTGAGACTGGATTTGCCGTTGGACTTGACATGGCGAGTGCAGAGAGAAGTGCAATAATCGAAAGAAATGACTGAAGCATGGTAATTGATTGAGCCCCTCAAAAGATCAAAGGACAGGAAACGCGGCAAAGAGCGAGGCGATTAAAGCTGCTATGAGAAGTAACTTACTGAAATTTGGCGCCTTCTTATTTATCTCTACCTTTCAAATTGAAAGCAAGTAAGCCTACGCCGTCGATGTGGATACATACATTCTGCCCGCATGACTCATTACCGAGTTATCTTCAAGAAACCACATGTATTCTAATCCTCGACATAGAGCATGAGAACACTTAAGCTTTTGAATGAGCATACAAAAAGGAAATCATATACGTTGGAAAATGGTCGGCAAGTCAAATGCATCCACTCGGGCTGACATCGGGATCGGAGGATACTTCGGACCTGTCCACTTGATGCACTTTTACTTTTCCCAACCTGGCTTTCTCATCTAAATATAAAATCACAAGACTATACCCGAAAAGTAAAAAAATTAATCCACTATTTCCCAACTAATCGACCCAAGACGAATCAAGAGTCCAAGCCAATAGGAGTAATCATTACACTCCTAGAGCGAAAATACAGGCCTAAACTTCAGGGTCGAGTTGAGGTACGGCGGGGTCGTTCTTCCCTCTTGCGGAGAGAACACCAGTCAACAAAACGGCCAAGTTCGTTTTTAAATAATATTATATATTAAAATAAACCCAGAGCTATGCTTATATTAATGAAATATAAATAACTGCAATTACCATCTTGATTCAATAGACAGCACCCAGACCCCCCAGACAAAAAGGCACCACCTGCTCCGCATACGACTGCAATCCGTCGTTCTAGTGTCAAGAAGTTGGGCTGCCCTCTATCTAACCCCCGGACATTTAGAAGCCTCGGATTTCTTGTTAAAACTCCAAGAAGAGAAAAAGAGCGAACAGCATGAGAACAAGAAAAAGGAGAGAAATCTAGTGCGGAGAAGATCCAGCAATCTTAGCAAATCTAGCAAAAGCCTCAATCCCCCATGTCCCTAGGCCCCGGAAATGCAATTTCTAAATTGCAGAGCTTGTTTTCCAATATACAGCCCAACCTACACCGAGCCCTTCCTTTTCATTTCCCATATCCGTTTTCGTTATCGTCATCATAAAATCGTTATTCCTATCCATCATGAACTAGCCTTCATTGTCCCGCAAGTATTACAAGTCCACCATTTATCCTCCATTACTGTTGTACATTGCCTGCAGGTCCACGTTTTGGGCGAAGGTCCCTTTGGTTTTGGTTTCGCCATGCCGGCTTGTTTCTGGTTTTGCTCTGAAATCTTCTTGGAAATCTCAGCGGGTCTCTCTACTGTGCAGGCGTCGCAGCAGAGGTAGTTCAGTGGGTTGTGCAATGTGCAGACTTCACATGTCCAACCTGTCAACATTGGTACAGAGGAGGGAGTGGGAACGGAGGCAGAGACTGGCTTTGGTTTCTCCGCTGGTGGTTTAGGGTTTTCGTTTTCTTGCGCTGGCTTTGGCTTCTTCGCGGGTGGCTCACTGACTAACCGACTGGCATGTTTTGGAGAATCTCGCGATGGTCCAGAATTCCGCGACGAGGATGCTGAAAACAAAGTCTGGGGCTTCATGGGGGAATTTGACTTGCCAACCGCACCGCCACCATTTCCAGTCGGGTTCGAGGGTGTAGAGGGTACATATGAGTCGCCATATTCCTTTTCCTGGTCTTCTTGAACAAGTTCCCAGAGTGCCTGAGCAATTGCATAATCATTTGCCTTCTCCTCTTCAGCCTTGGTCTTGAAGCCACTAGCCGTCGCCTGATCGGCCAGGTCCTTGATTTCTTCATCACCCTTCTTTTCAGAGCCACAGCCCTTCAAGACTGTACTTCTTCGTGCAATGGCATCTACGATAACTTGTCGTATATCGGAACCCGCGAGTATTGGTCGCCCACCAAGCCTCTGGCCGGAACCCGTGCTCAATGTCTTCCTCTTCTCCGCAGCTACACGAGCAAGTCGTCTGGCTTCATGCATTGGTAACTTTTTGCCTCCCAACTGGCGACCTTCTGACAAGAACCCTTCCCCAGTGTAACCCTTCATGACCAAGGCCTCATGTTCCTTTCGCATTTGATCCCATAGAGCATGGAACTGTTCGTTGTGCGGGCCGATCAAATTATGGGCGAGCTCATGGAGCATGGTATCGACAACCTGCTCGATAGGTAGGAACTGGTTATTGTCGCCCGGATATCGCAGCCGAAGACAAATTTTTTGACCTCTGTTCATGTTGATACCTAGACAATTAGAATCATGTTTCCGTGAATCGAGGAGGGGATAACTTACCTAGTAGGTTTTGTTCGGCTGGATAGAACTCTGCCAATGTGCCTACCTTGAAATTCCGCGCTCTCATGACGGGCTTCACGATGGAAGCAATCTTCTTGATAGTATGCAGAGCATCTTTCTCGCGGGGTAAGGTCTTCAGATGCGAGTATTGACCAACTAGTGCCTCGTGCTCCATCTTGGATGAGTTGTTGCTTGTTGTTGATGCTCTTCCTAGCCTGGTTGCGGGGTTGCGCTCTGCATGCAAAGACGATGTTGTTTTAGGATTGAAGGGAGGGAGGAATGGAAGGAAAGATATGGAAAGGGGAGATGACAAATGACAAATGACATTGTTCTGCTCGAAGCTGCGAGATAGACAAGTCCAACCAACTCACCGTGAATGATAGTGTGTTGTAATCATTTTAGAGGCGAGGCTACTGGGAGACGCGCTGGCAAGCTGCCTAGTGCTGCTTTCACTAGGGAGGGGAGCCTGGCCCAGTACCTTTTCCAGTTCACTTCTTCCCAGCATTTGAAGAAGCACATCCTCAATAGACTTTACACTTTTGCTTTCATTTTTTTTTCTAATACGGACTCTAACATTTTCTCAATCCCATTTTCTTTCAGATGAACCCCAACGCAATGTTTCACCAACCAGTTGGAAGTCTGCCCCGCTATCAGCCCTGAAAGTAGGTACTAGGTGGTAGGTGGAGGTGGCTAGGTACAGAAACGCCGTACAATTGCGCAACCCCATCCCTCCCCCTCCTTTTCTCCAAACACCTTCCTTTCTATCTACCACTATCAAACCAACGTCAATATATATTTATCCTTCCAGAACGTAGCAGAACAGAGCAAAGCAAGTATGGCCGACTCGAAAACGACAGTAAGAAGCCCCATCGCAACTCGACCCCGCATTCAGTTCCCCAGAGCCTCACTAACTCCATGCTTTCCAGGACACGCCCGAGATGGCAGCCTATAAGGAGGCATTCTCACTCTTTGTAAGTCAAGTCCCCCCTTTTTAGATTTCCTAGAGCTTCAGCACTAATCCAAACCCCAAGGACACCGACAACGATGGTATGCAAACCCACACTTCGTCCGTAATCAGCTCGTAATAACCCCGCGTTTCCCAGGCTTTATCACCAAACACGAACTTGGCTCCGTCCTCAAATCCCTCCAGATAAACGCGACCGATTCCGAAATAGAAGATATGATCAACGAGGTAGATCTCGATCAAACCGGGACAATTGATCTCGAAGGTCTGCCATCCCATACCCTCTCTCACTCCACTGTCTCTTCGCCTGCTCACAAGATGTCTTGCAGAGTTCATCAAAATGATGAAAATCGAGACGAAGCCCTCCAGCTTCGAACAAGAGATGCGAAGCGCCTTCCAAGTCTTCGACAGCGATGGAAGTGGACAAATTTCCGTCGATGAATTGAGGAGGGTTATGCAATCGTTTGGGGAGGCGCTTTCGGAGGAGGAGATCAAGATCATGATTCAAGAGGTTGACAAAGATGGGGATGGGCAGATTGATTGTGCGTCTACCGTTTCCGTCCAGATACCCACGAATCACAGATGGCTAATACCATAGGGTTGTAGACGATGAATTCGTAAACTTCTTCTTGGATAAGAAGTAAGCTGGTTTTGGATAATGAGTGTGGAATTATGGATGGCAGATGCAGTCTCATGGTACGTTTCCCCAGTTTTGGTCTGAATAGTCGTGGTATATTGGGATACAAGCCCGAACGTGATTTGGGTTATTTCAAGAATAGGTAATATGTTGGATGGCAATCATGTGGGGTTTCTCAACGAAAGGTAAATATACAGAAATTACTTGACCTTCTTTGCTGTGAAGGATATGGTTCCCCTCGTGCGTTTTTGGGAGCTGTGGTTTGTTTTCCCCCTTTTGTTACACTTCAATCTGTTTCTTCGTGATTCCCCCCCTCCCTTTCTTTTGCGAGCTTTGTTGCATTTCTATTCAAAAAAACATGATCACGCACCATCAACCTGTCGATTCCTCGTCATGAGGGATTACCAGTCAAGTTTATCAGGATCCCAAGGTAGATCAACATCAACATCAGCACAAAGGAAGAAATCTCGATATTTCCCCACACCAGCTTGCACACCACTCTTATCCAACCTCAGCTTGTTCGTCATCAACGGTTCCAACAACTCCCTCAAAATTTCGTCGTTAATTTGTCCAGATGCCATGCGACACGTTTTTCTGCAAAAGAGGAGGAAGCGTTCCGTCACCCTCGCGATATGGTGGCCCACGCCGTAGTGGTAATGATTGAGTCCTGGAATGACGGGGCTTTCTTTTCGCGTTTGATAATCAAGCTTCAGAGAGGGCATAGTTAGAGTGCCGGGGTTTTTTGGCATTCTGACAAAAGGGAAAGGGGCATTCTGAAATTTGTTTGTGCCTGTTCAGCTTGTGATAAACTACTCTCTGCGAGGTGATGGTTTGAAATAAATTCATCAATTATATAAATTAAACTTAGGAATTTTATAAATTTCGTAAGGTCTTATATATATCAAGTAGGGATAACACGTAATAGTTTCTCTTATATCCTAGTAAGATTAGTCTTCTTAAAGATAAAAGAAAGTGAAAGATAAGAAGAGAAAGAAAGACAGAGGAAGAAAAGAGATATTTATATAAGAGCCAGAGAAGAAGCTAGGCTATTTTTTTTAATTTCACGTTACTTAGTTCTATTATTCTACTAGACCTCTAATATTCTACTCTGAAATATTTTATATGAATTTTATGAAAGATTTCATAAAGTTATACTAATGAATTAAATTATCTAATAAATATATAAAACGAATAGTAAGTTCAGTTTATTCAATAGGCCTACACCGGCCTTTGCCTTCGGCCACGCCAAACACGAATGATTTCACCAAAGCGTCGTTTGACAAAAGCCCACCTTGTATCTCGAGTTTCAAAACAATTCTTCCCTCAACAAACGACTCGAAATTTCTCATCACGCCTCAAATCTTGAGTGCTGTTCAAGAATCACCAGGTGACGCTTCGGGAAAATGTTAGGTGGAGCGGGGACGTGGCCAATCTTTTCGTTTGCGTCCAGAAATTGGTCTGCCTTCTCCTATAATATTCTAGAACTCTGAATACATTGCAAAAGCACCCTTTTCAATCAATATTCAATCTACTACTTAGATACAAGGAAACCGTCGCAAGAATTCAACCATGGCCACCGTCCATTCCCAAGTCAATAACTTCTCTACCTAGCATACACTACACTTTTTGTTATTATGTCCCTGGAAGCGATGAAATGACGTTCGTTCAACCTGTTTCAAATATCAGATAAACTGTTGAGTAGGGAAGACAGCATCGACTCACCGTTTACCATTCGTCCTGCTCGACATCCCACTGATGTCTGCACATAGGAAGTACTGGGCATATTTACCTTTCTCAGAATGCTCTCCACTCCTGTCTAGACGTAAGTTGTTTTGGACCAATGGCTCTAAAAGCAACTCATAATTTGAGGGAATTCCATGTCCTATACTTGTGTACATTGTGCGATAGTACTGTGGAAGAGGTAGTCGTGGCGCTAGGCGTGCCGGGTTTCCTTCGCGTCGTGGCAGCTTGAAGCGGTCTAGTGGACACTCCTTTGCTAACTTCAACTTGAAGACCTCAGTCTCTTGAGCTGACTTGGCGTTATGATCGGTATGAGCTAATTCTAATGTATCCTCGTGGTACTTTGCAACGGTATTAATAATGCTCCCATACGCCTTTTTCCCCACAGCCTTGAGAAGTGGATTTTGCAAAGCTAGAAACTGTGGTTTGATCCATGGCCCTATATTAATATATCATCATCAGCTAAGAGTTCCCAATCATTGGAGTTGCTGTAATAAGGAGACTTTTAAATTTAAATAACCAAGCTGCAATATTCAAAATTTGGCTCACCGGTTGTGTGAACGAGACACTCCCTGAATAAAGTTTCATTTCTTAGCTTGGCCGCAGTTTCTAATAAAGTGCAACATTCCGCTGGAATAGAGTCCACGAAACCGGGGCTATTCATAATCGCAGAGGTAACTGCTTTTGAGAACATTGGAAGGCAGCGATAGTACTCTGCTAGCTCGGTACAAAGTACTAGATGTGCGACAGACTCGAGAATTGTTCTCTTATTGTACATGGCCCAGAGAATTGTTTTAAAGGCGTTGATCTGAAAGGGGATGTCGCCTACGATAGTCTGACTCGCTTCGTTGGGGTCCCTCTACCAAGAAAGTTAGCAATGTTGGGCAACTTGCATATATGCATTTTGAACCACAATAGCTGAAAAGATAAGAAAGCTGTAGCTTGAACTGTCTTGTATCACCAGCGGAATGCATGTCGAACTCGCATGTTGTGGTTGTAGCCTACCTTCGCATGTTCCTAGACCAACGACCATGTTCCGTCATCGTCCACCATCGTCACCCACATATAGTTGAATTTTGGATCTGATGCTGGATTACTTTTGTCGGCCGAGTCGAAAAATGAACGAAAAAATTCAGAATTCATCTTCAAATTCATAGAGTGAACCTGGAACTCTTGATCAAAGACTTGGAGATGGACATCTGGATTCAAGCCACGGCGCGCGAGCACAATTGTTTGGGGACACCCGACATTGCTCGAAATGTCTGCCATGTTGCGCTTTCTTTTGGGGTTCGAGTTAGGTGGGCTCTTTCGGAAGGGAGACGAAGTGATTCTAGAAGAGAGTGCCGGGTTAGAAGAGCGGGAGAGAATACGGGCAGGGGTAGAGCAGACGTGCCAAAAGCTATCGATTAACGAGGATCTGAGTCAAGGGGCTGGATTCAAAAGACAACAAGTTACGAGAATCGAGTCTCTCAATTGCTCGCCGGCCGACGTCGATAAATTTGGAGTTATTAGACTTTTGCCCAAGTGACCAAATTTGAAAGTATGTTAGCTCCAGCGGGTCTGCAACCTGTCTGTTTGTTTCCAGGATTTATTTTCCAATCAGATGCAGCTTACATCATGTTACACGAGCCTTGCAGAAATTCCTAGCAAGGATCTTTCCACGAGACAGAGAGGTTGATATGTAGATTTTGGAAAGACAACAAAAAATCGAGACTGGCTCATCTTCTCCGGAAAAATTAATTGTTAGAAGTAGTGTTTTGGAACTCACAATCAACAGGTATACATGACTCTCCCTGATAGTCGTGCACCATGAACCCCCACGAAAATTTACACGCCATCTCGCTTAACGCTCTCTGATTGGAAGCCACGACAATTTGCATATGCATGAGTCCATTTCCGTCCATACTGAGCTAAAAGTAGAACATTGAAGTGTGGGGGACTGAAGAATACAAGCGGCATCACAAATATTCATCAGAAAACGACTTATAAATTTAATTTTATTATTACTAACATTACTAAGGTTATATATTAAGTACTTACTATTATTATTATATAATTAATACCTAATTTATTAAAGCTAATATTAAAGAAGTTATATAGTAAAAAGAGTAAAAGATCTCGCTTAAACCTCTAGTAGGTCTAGAACGCTACTCCGACCCTACTTCGAGCCTTAGCCTAGCCTAGCCTAATATAGCCTAAAGCCTTAGAGTACTTTTTAGAGTTATTTAGAGTAGTATAAGTAGAGTAGAGGAGTACTAAAAGTCGCTTAAGTAGAGTAGTATAGTAGCTACTAGTCTACCCTCCTCTACTTATTTCGAAAAGCTATTTCAATATAGTTATTAAAACTTACTAGAGGGAAAGCGAAACAAAAAATCTCATCAACCCGTTTTTGAGTTTAATCAAAATTCATTAATAACAAATTATAACTAAACCCCTCCCACTCCGCCAAAAGAAGCCACTCCTCTTCTCACCAACCAACCAACAACCATGCAGACTCTACCCCTTTGATCACATGAGCAAAAAGTTGAAAGTTTACTCCGTATCCAATGCAATTCCCTATTTCAAGAAAGCCCTCCTCTACTTGTCAAATATCTCAAAAGAGACATTTAAGCACCGTTACCGTTGTAACCAATGAGGTTCTTGGATCCCTGAACATCAGTGACTTGACCAGAGGTGGCAAGTGCAGTGAGGCGTGAAAGAACCGCAGCTGGGGTAGAGAGGTTTTCAAGAGCAATGAGGTAAGCTGCCAAACCAGCGATGTGTGGGGTAGCCATGGAGGTACCGCTGATAGTGTTGGTGGCGGTGTTGGATCCGATCCATGCGGAGAGTACATTGACACCTGGTCCCCAGATATCGAGAAGAGCACCGTAGTTAGAGAATGAAGCACGGGCGTTGTTGGTACCGATTGCACCGACAGTGATAGCAGATGGCTCAGATGCTGGGGAGAATCCGGAGATGTTTGCACCAGAGTTGCCTGCAGCGATGGCGCTTGTCACACCAGCGGAAACGGCACCAGCGACAGCAGAGTTCAAGGCTGCGGAGTAAGATCCCCCAAGAGACAAGTTCAAAACAGACTTGGTTACGTGGTTGGTTGCCACCCATTGGATACCCGAGATAACACCAGCCGTAGTTCCGGATCCTGTCTTGTCGAGAACCTTGACGGCAACAATGCTGACCTTCTTAGCGACACCATAGGTCTTTCCTCCAATGGTTCCAGCGACGTGAGTACCGTGTCCGTATTCATCGGTGTTCTGATATTTGTTAGCCATGGAAATTGTTTAATTTCTAGAAAATACGTACAGGCGAGCCAGAGATGAAGTTAGCACCCCAGGTAGCACGGCCCTCGAACTCAGTGTGGGTAAGCAAGACACCAGTGTCAATAACGTAGACAGTGGAACCGGCACCGGCAGTGGTGTCATAGAGGTAAGTGGTGGTAGAAGCGGCAGACTTGTGAGAAACACGACCGAGACCCCATGGAGCACCGGTTTGGGTGGTGATTGCTTGAGTGGTGTAGATTTGATCCTTCTCAACGTAGGCAACCTAAAGACGGTAAGAATATGGACTGGAAATTAGGTCGATTCAAGTACCTCTGGGGAAGAAGCAATAGCGTTAATAGTCTCCAAATCAGCGGAGATTTGGTAACCCTTGAAGTCGGAGATTTCATAAGTGGCTCCAATTCCAGCAGAGGTGTCACGCTTTGAGATCAAAGAGTTGACATGCTCGACGTGAGAAGAGATGACCTCAGCAGAGACTTCCTTGTTGTAGACGACAATGTAACTGTCGGCGACAACATCAGTAGCATCAGCATTGCGGATCTTGACGTGGTGGGTGCTTGTTGGAGCACCAAGAACAAATGGGAGAACGATTGCTGCCAAAGCAGCGATCTTTGCAAAGTAAGGAGCCATAATGAATAACCGAGAATTGAGTGTTACTGGGTTGGTAGAACTGAGTAGGAGTGGATTGATGCTGGTGATGAAAAAAGGGAATATGAAAAAGAGATCTTCAACAGACTTATATATTCCCCAAAAACCAGCAACAAGTGATGGTTACTTACTCACATGCAAGGAAGAAGAACTATGGTCCGTTGGTTGTACACAGTAGCCGAACGCCAAGGAGGCCCTGCACACCATATTACAAATAAATAGAAGAGTGGTGTTGACTTATTCTAGACCACCTTCTATAATAGTAGTTACCCTTGGAAGAGCCCACATTAGAATGGAAGCCCACCGTCGGTGTAGAAGTCTCGAGAGAGGGAGAGTCATTTGATGAATAGTCCTTGGCAAATCCAGCACTTCGTCGGTTAATCAGAGTCCTTGCATCTGATAGGACTTTGAAGTGATGGGCTTGCTGCAGTAGAAGCGGTAGAAGAAATAATATGCATGGAAGGACAACAGTGGGACACCCCCTTTCCCTGCAAATTATAGCCCCAAGTGCCGACGACTCAAGCAAAGAGACAAGAATTAAAGTTGATTCCTCGAATTCTAGGTACTGACTGCACGCCATCTCCGTCGTGTAGCGCACCATACAATCTCAGATAGGAATGTCACTAAATATTGACCTATCGCCAGAGAGTATAGTTGCTAGCTTTTGCGTACCTGGACCGATGGGGGGAAAGGTCCCGTGTTCATGGCCTGAGCCCTTGATAACCGCCTTGATATCAAAAGAGAAGTCTCACATTCGCCTCTCGCCACCCGGTGTACCAAGGGGCATCTTTGACTGTGGGGGAGTAGGGGTACATGCCGTAGACGCCATCGATCGTTTGCCCACAGGTTGCTGTCAACCTGCCAATTTTGGAAGAGAACCCGACTGTGCTCGTTGGATGAGTTGGATACCATTGGCCATGAGTCCTTTGGAGTCGAATTTGCATGGGGAAGCTGGCAGAAGACTGTCGGGTAGTACTGGCCGTAGCTACGAACCCGGTCCAACTTGCTGCCCTGGGTATTTCTTGTTTCAACGTCGTAAAGCTTGGCGGCTGTGAAGTTGTTTTTTGACTTGTATCTCCAGCTCTTCTTCAGCGCATGCGGACCCAGTTGAGACTTATCGTGATGTTATCGAAGCTCCAGCTTTCCCCTCCAAAGCCCGATATTGCTTCTATATTGTCGTCAGGGGGGGCTACGTCGATGTCAAGACGCCATCAAGAGCTTATCGCGGTAGCAATCTTGGCAGAATCGGGGTATCCTGGGGTGAGGCTGGTGTATAGACACTGGATTGGATGCTAAAGATCGAGGAGGGAGCTGATTGGGGGCGTATATCTGCATCTCTTTATTTGCCAAGTCAAGGCGTGATACCCCTCTGGAGTCCTCGCCCAAGGCATGAGTCTCCCGTGTTGAGCGGCTGCAGTGGAGCCATCACGAGATGAAGGGTTGGAACAGGATCGTTGATCCGTTGGAAAGGGTATCACTGGTATCATTTCTGAACAGCCGACAAGTTGTATCGTGGTGCCCGAGACAGTTGCTTGTTGTTGATACTGGGGCTTTCACCGATGAAGGATGTCGCGGCCGAAATGGTTGTCGTCGCCAGCCAATGAGGGCTGATACTCGGCAGATTTTCTGGCTCATTATCCCGCACTTTAAACTCGCTTATGCGTGTTGAACCCACTTTGATCACCCCCCTGAACAACCCCCCCGGAATAAATATATTATCCAACAGCACATTCTGTAATTTCGTTCGCCGATTCAATGTACAGCTGTACGTATTGAGAAGACCTGCCAAATTCCCGTGATGTTTGGCGGGCCAAACTCATCCTTCCGTCTGACTCCCGATCCTATCCTGCTTGTCGGCTTCGTTTTGAGAAAATTACAAGAAAGCTTTCTGCACTCACAACTTGGCTGGTTTACGGCTTCATCTTGGCAGACTTTAACACCTTCTCGAAGTGTTCCATCGCCCTGTCGCAATACCGATTTAGGATTCGTGGTCATCTTCAGCCACCGAATCCTTCGAATCTGATCCGATTTATTGACGATCGCCACACGCAAGGCTGCCTAAGAATGACAATATATACATGTTTCGGGCATTTTCCCAAATGCTACTCTGTCTCGCCACAAAAGTGCAGTATGCACGCAATAACATAATTTACATTCGTCAGTTATTGTTATCATTGGGATATAAATTAAATGGTTTGTCAATCAATTCTATTGAGGGACTTACTCAGCCTTACATTGGAAGTGACGACATAGCTCTCTAGTTGTAGATTAAATATTGATTAAAGCAATCAGACGATATCGACCTTCCATTTTCAGATAATATCTTTCACAAAATGTCACCACCGTCCGTGTTTCTTAGAAACAAAACGAAGAAGATGGTGTGCGAATTTTCTATTTAAAAATAGAAGGCGATGGGCCGAATACCTTCCTGAATTAGAATGGGTTGGTGGGGGAAATAAATGCCCTGACCACGATTGTTTAAACTAGGTTTTTGAGTCGGAAGCCTGTTTGCAGCATTCTAGTTACATCAGATCACATACCAAAGCACAAATATCCCATCAGCGGGCCTCCGCGGGACGGAAACGGCCGGCGAGGAAACGTAATGAGAATGTCAAAAGGAAAAGGCAGTTTTACTCCTCATTTTTCCATGAAGTTTCAAGCACTTTGAGCCTCGACAGTTCACGAGTTTTTTTTAAGTTGCGTAACGACACAATGGTAGCGGCCAAGATCTACACAGCAGTTTTCATCTCTGTGTAGTGGGATTCGCACGTGTAGTTTATTAGAAGGGTTATTGCTAATATATCAAGCCTTCTTGGCCATTTACCATGAAGTTTGCCGTCATTTACAAAAGTCCCAGCTGTTTGGAGGCGATTCGGAATTCGGGCGGCTGGTAGAATTCCCATAAATGAGAAGCGGGGTTGTGTTCTACGGATAATTGTCAACAAACGCTGATCCGGAACAGCTCCGATAAACAAAGATGAATCCGGAGAATATCCACCTTGGGAAACTCATCAAAACGGTATGTGGTATCTCGCAACTGATGTGGTGCTTGGAACTTTAATCATTTTTTCCTTGTTTTGCAGCTGTGTGTGAAGGTGGGAGTGGGAATAGTGGCATTATAACCCACAAGACGAGAGTTTACAACGAATCATAGCACAAATAATAGGGTTTTTATTTCCAAAGTGCAAGAACGACAAATACAATTCTGATACTCTCGATTTGGATAATTAACTTGGACTTTCGGATTGTGATCTTTGTCATTGGGGGAATATTTCATCATTTATCCTTCAAGGTACCAGATACATGTGCCAATTCTTGGATATATGTCGCTATCATTGCGCCTGAAATACTGAATGCATGGTCACCAAAAGTATCATCGACTTGCAGCAATGCTCGGAGAAAAGAAGGCACTTTTGCTGAACAGGCTAATTTGCCTACGAGGGAAACTTGGAACAGGATAGTGCACAATTTTTTTTTATCTCTATTTCCTTTTCTCTTTGCCTTTCCAATTTCTCCAAAAGTCAAGTCTTTCGTTGGGAAAAACCGGGATGACGTACGTCTCAACTTCAAGAAATACTTCACTTGGCACATTGTGTTGATGCCCCTTTCTACCTAGGTAACCTATTGTTTAGATATCTTTCGCATGGTACAAGAACGCCCATTAGGATGAAACTGACACAGAAAGATGGCATATCCGACCACGGCATGTCATCTTTTGATTGTGCAAGTATAAGCACAAAGCAAGCCTCTTGACGAAGTGTTCAAACTACAGTGGGTTTTTTTTCAATTCCGTCGCCATTCATCACCGAATATCAATATTCTAGTCATTTTTAAAGGGGGGAAATGGAGAGGCAAGTACAAGTTTCACCAGGAAAACGGTGTAACTACAGCCACATATATGAAAGAGCTGAAAGTCTCTAGATTTACCCAGATCCTATGATATGTGTAAGTCACTTTCCGTGTACAAATTGTGCATAAAAAGAAAATGATTGCCGAAGTCAATCAGTTTAGCTAGGGAATATGCTTAACTATTGTTAGTAAGAAATCTAAACCACACAGCTACGGAGGACGCGGTCAAAAGTATGGGGAATACAGGGCAGTGCGCTGTAATGCCCTGCAACTGCCCTGAAGGCTTCTGATTCGTGATCTCCCTGTGAAAAAGGCCTCGCTACCCTGAAGCCACAGGGGTAAGCGAGCCTATACTAGTAGTAGAGAATATAGGAGCTAATTTACATGCGGCTTCAGGGCATTAAATCGTAGTGCCATGTTTTCTCCATACTTCTGACCGCGTCCTCCGTCCTTCCTCGGATGAGAACATCGCTATGGTAGTAAGCACGGAGGAGCCGCCGATGGTTTCTTCATCACCTGACAGTATACCCTCACGCTATTAGTTTCAAGACCTCGAACTACACTAATTCCTCCCTAAAGATTGGAAAACTATTGCTGGATTGTTCCACAGAAATATGGAGCTCCTCAGCTATCTGAAAAGAGTTTCCTTAAGTCTGGTGGGTTTTTGGAGACATCCTAGATCACGTGGCTTTCTCAACAGAGGAACTTTTGCATGAAATTCATGACTCCAAACTGTCAATAGTGGGTTCAGTCTCCAAAGTCAAGTAGTGTGTGCTCTATCCAGCTCTTCCGAAATTCCGAGTTCCTCGCCTGCCCCGACTCTCGCAGTTGTCACCTAAACGCCAAGGTCAACTACCCTCACACCAGCTTCAAAAGTTGGACTGGGAATTGGAATTACACTTGCCTTCGTCTTACTTCTCGCCGGCCTCTACTATGTCCGAGGAAGAATATCCTCTTTGGAAGCAACCTTGAAGTTTTCCCCGGCATTATTCGGGAGTCCCGATCCACTACCGCCGTCGAAACTCCCTCCTATTTCGTTTTCTCCGAAACCAGTGGTACGTGGGATGACACAGAATGGCGAGTGGTTATGGATGGCTTGAAATTAACCAGGAGACGATGAAAAGTGGCAAGAATCTGGAGCGAGATATCACGGTCGGATAAGCGAAGGAGTACAAGGGAGAGAGTTGAATCGGAAAGTTGGAAGGGAGCTAGCACCCTCAACCTGAACCATACCCATGATAAACTTAACAAACCCCTATCTAAACTTCTACACTTAAACCTATGTAAGTAAATAGAGTCTTTCCGCAGTTCAAAAGTCCCTACCCCATACCCTTTGTTAGGCTGAAAAATGTGAGTGTGATTCTTGGTTACATGAATTGGAGGGTGATTTTATGTTTTATTGGGGACCTTGGAAACATGTTGCATCTGACGTGAGGAAATAAAAATTAGGATCGCTCGAGAAGACATAGAAGAGCTTTATTTGGGTAAGAGTGATATTTTGAAGAGAGAAACAAAGTTAAACGTCCCACAATGGGAGAGGAAATTAGTTGGAATAAATCTATTTCAAGTTCAATTAGTCTAAGAGATAGAGAAGGCACAGGCTGTACTATACCATTCCTGGTAGGGGTAAATAATAGATAATTTTGGGCGTAAGCGAGAAAGCAAACATAGTTTCCCCGCCTATTAAGCCCCTTCATCCACAAAATAAAACGAGGAAGGGAGACATAATGACTGATAGGTGAAGAAGTAAGGCTATCGTCGAGTAAGAGGGTATCCAGGCAAGGTAATGCGAGAGAGATCTAGAATAGCGATTAACTTCAATTTTGGGACTTGACTTTGAAAATTGGACTGATGAGAGGGGAAGAATTATAAAAATTACGTGTGATTTCGTAGAAGAAAGGATCAGAAAGAAGGAGGATAAATCTTGGAATTCTTATAAAAACCATTGAGTGACTTCCAGTGGGGGGGGGGGGGGGGGGGAGCGTTTGGGTGAAATGATTAGCGATGGCGGAGAAAGCTAACCTCTCTTAAAGGTATAGACAAATTAATGTTGAAACTGCCAAAGAAGGTGGAGAATTAAGAAAGAACGAAAGAGACTTTCATCCTATCAAGGCCTGCTCCCTTACCATAAACTAGTTCCTTATCAAAATCTAGGTTCTCATCATCGTCCAAGTCATCAGTCTCGAGGTTATCCGCATCTTGGATATCAGCATCCAGGTCGTTATCATCTGGACCAGCCTCCGAGTCTATTCCTGGAACGGCCGGAGCATCAACTCTTACCTCCTTCCCGAGAGCAAGCATCCCATCAATTGCCATGAGATATGCTTTTGCTTTCATACCATCCTCGCCCCATTCAGCCTTCAATTCCTCTCTATACCTAAGGAAATTGTAACGGCAAGTACTGTCCTTGTAATGGCGAATTTTTGGAAAGCCTCGACGAGCTACTTCCGCATTCATCTCTAGTGCCAACCAGGACCAGCTTCTACCTCTCAACTTGAGCGGGATTAGTGACATTAGGAGGGCCTTTTCGAAAGTAGTCCATTCTCGACCCTGAGAGCCTTTTGGTGCATCCAGTCTGAAGTGTCTGTTCATGTTTATGGTTTTGTTTATGGTTTGAGATGTAGAAGTGCGAAATATAAAGTGAAACTCTACAGATGTATATACGCATGTATTATGACTTGTTTTGATGGAACAATAGAGATAGGACCTTGTATCTTGATAATTTCTTTGTTTCGAATTTACCTTGTTTCCCGCTATAGAGAGAAAGTGGTTGTGGGAACAATGAGGGGGAATTAAAAACTGGACAAAGGATATTTTCTCGGTACGTAATGTAGGAAAAAGACTGATTTTACGAGAGGCGATAATATTGAGGAGAGTATTTTCTTTCCTTTCTCGCTTACAAGTAATCACAAACAATTCCAACCGAATCATGACAATCTAGCTTAGTTTCCACCTCAGGTTTTTCATAACACCCAAAAAACCGAACCTTAGAATTCACTCGCCCACCCAACAACCTTACATACCTACTTTTGAGACACCAAAAGACGGGTCAACAAATTTATACCACTGTCAATATCACGTTAGGGTTGCTCTTTGTAGTTTATCTACTGATAGCAGGGAACTTTTGAAAGTTCCTATTGGCGGATAACGTAGAGATAAAATTTGTGACTTGTAACAAAATGAGGGTGATTCTAAGTACACTTGACCAAGATGCAATTCGGGATTGAAGGTTTAGACAATTGGCAAGAAGATTGCCTAGGGTGGGGGTTGTATTACTCTAGTTAAGAGATAGGTGAGCCAGAAGAGTGCAAGAGTGTTTAATAAAGAGTGCGAGGGTGAGCTAGAAGTCGAAATACGAGAATAGAATAGTAGACTAAAGTAGCTCAATTATCTAAGTAAAGTAGTCTAGTGAGAACATAATAGCTAGAGAAGAGATTAAAGTATAAGTATATATGAATTTACAAAGATTCTATTAGACTAAGTTTTATTTAACATAGTTAATACTACTAGTATATACGGAAGTATAGAAAAAATTAAGAAGAGAGAAAACAAACAGAAATAAAATAGAGTTAAAAGGATAGCAGTTGAGAGTTAATTTAAGGAATGTAAAAAAGCGGGAGTTATAGCTTCTATGTTCTAGGTAACGGTACTAGTAGGCTGATTAGAGAAGATAGATATCTATAAAAGAAGGAAAGAAATCTCCATCTTTTTCAGTCCGTGTCTCCCATCCACTCGCTCATTACAAACCTGCGGGACCACCTCTTTAGAATCTAGATTGCCAACATGCGAGTCGTCCGCGTTCCGGCTACGCGCCTTCGTACTCTCCTATCACCGGCTTTCGCCCTCATAACATACGCCCGAGCTTTTACGACAACCACACCCCACTTCCACACCCCACATAGCGATTAACTCATCTTTATAGTATTTGCAATATGAAAGGATGTTCGCCGGGGTGTAAAAACGAATTCACGGGGATGCCTAGATAGGTTATTACCTCGTTCATCCCCTCAACCAGATCACTCCAGGACATTTTTTTCTCTAAACCAGGTAGAACCTATGTGGAAGTCGTGCATGAGAAGGGCTTTTTCCAAGTCTGTCCAGGGTGCGTATCTCCTTCGTGGTTTTCACGTTGCCACTGGCGAATCCATTATAAACCGTTCGCTACTTAAGGAGGTTTTTGATGCTGGACAATTAATGGTGCAAATCTAGAAACCTGTGATTCGGAGTAAGCATGAGAAGTAACTCTATTCTGTCGAACAGTGGTCCTCGAGTCCCTTTGTCGCATTGTTGTGAATAATGGACTGTGAGTATATCCTAACCAACAAAGGGAATGCTATGTACTGTTCCTCTCCGTCATCTCTCACCTCCCGATAGTACGGCTGGTGGATCCATCGCCGACCGAGAACGAAAATCTCAGTCAAGATCTCAATAAGCACAGGGACGATCATATTGTTCCTTCCGGGACAGGGCAAACCTTGAATCCACAGACCAGAAGGGTATACCCGAAAACGGATGGGTAAGAAAAGTATAACCTGCCAAGGTGGAATCTCGAAAGGTACTGGTAAAACAAACGAAAGCTGAGATAAAACTCTCGTATCTCATATCAAAAACATAACCCCGGAGCACATACCGTGAACTTTCATATCCATCGAACATACAATCGCATACTAGTACCGAAAGAAATGAACTCTCCCCACATTAGCAGTACAAGCTCCCACCGCCATTCCAACACTGTAAGCAAAACTGCACAGAATCTACCTCCCATTTAATTGGCCGAGTTGGTCCTCAGAAAAAATACGAGCCCAATTTGGAAGGAGGCCAATGACATCAGTCAGCCGATATGCATGTACGATTCGCCCAATCCTCACCCCTCCCTCCCTCCTCACAAAAAAACAAAACAGGAGCCAAAGAAAGAAGACCAAGTGTCTCGAAGAAAAAAAGAAAGAAAAAAAAATGACGAAAACATACCCTCAATTAACCCCAAAACCCTTCTCCCAAACGATGCGCAACCAACCTCCTTCATTCCCGCCTTCTTCTAATACCTCCAACCCTTCACCCCCGAAGCACCTTCCCACCTCCTCCGATTCCTCCATTCCCTCCCCCTCATCCCGCCCAATCTCCTCAATCGAGATCCTAGCCGCCCAAAGATCCGACATCCCAGAATTGGTAGAGGTAGTACTCGAAGCCAGTCGCGCAAACGTCTTCCAATTCTTCCTCACGCCCACGCCCACCTTACTCGAGCAGACCCGGAAAGCAGCGATAGACGAGTTGAACGAAAAATTCGATCGAGAGGGGCTGATTATTTTGAAAGCTTGTGATGGTTCGGGAGAGATCAAGGGGATGGGGTCATGGGAGATGAGGGGGTGGGGTTCGAAGGATAAGGAGGGTGAGAAGAGGGATGGGATTAGAGGGGAGGGAGACGTATTGTTCGCAGGTGGATTACTAAACACCCAAAACTCGACTCGTCCCAAAACCAAACCCCAAGCAACCGACAGAAGAGAAGAATTAAAAACACACATCCGCACCAACTTCGCGTCCTTCCTCGCCTCGTGGGCCGCCCCAACGAAACACCTCTATCTCTCCGCGCTCTTCACCCATCCCAAATTCCAGGGACGAGGAATCGGAAGCGCATTACTGGAATATGGACACGAAATAGCGGATCGCGAGGGAATACCTTGTTTCTTAATCGGTACTCCTGTTGGCCATCCATTTTATGCATATAAAGGCTGGAAAGAAACGGGTGAACCGTTTAGCGTTGATTTGAAGGACTGGGTTGAGGGTGGTGAGAGGGGGGGTTCGGGGTGGGGAGTTTATAAGTTTTGGTATATGGTTAGGATGCCTAGGACGGCTGTGAGGAAGTGAAAGAAGATGGTGTGTCTTTTTTATGTGGTGATCTGAGTCGGACGGAATTTGATTTGGGGGAGGGTGAGGTATTTAGAGCTGAAAGTGCGTGGCACTATGTTATGAGAGGTTCGGAGCTGATTACAATTATGCTTGATCCTTTCCAATTGCACACGCTAAAGGGTGGAATCGAATTGAGGGGAATCGTGGGGTATTTCGAGCTGAACTGCGCCGTAGTAGAGGTGAGCCGAATTTGAATCTCCTTGGAGGTAGATGGGGGGACAGATTGGAGCAAGCATCTCGATGACTGTTGCCAGGGTATATGTACGGTAATCGCATAAATCCAAATGCAACCACAAACTTTGTGAAACGTCTTTTGAATATTCAGATGGCACTCTTAAAGCTGCTCACGATGAACTTTGGTAAGCAATGTACCAAGCAGTAAGGCTGAAAGAAGCAAGGAGTTCATGATGTCAACACTATTGCACATGTGGCGGTTTTAAATCCGATGACGCTGTGGTGTGTTTCTCCGAAAAAATCTCGGGGTTTAACCTTGAAGACCTTGAAAGAAAGCATCATCGGATTCTCGCTTTCGGATTTTACCCTGATTCCCCAGATAAGATGATAAAAGACGGGTTTGCATATGCATATAAAGAAGCAGATAGAAAGCTGAGAGGGGCAGATAAATAGCTGGCCATCCCACTCGAGACTTACTCAACAGCTATCAACGACTGTCAACTACTGCCACTTCGCACTCAACACTCAAACTTACCTGCCTAAGAAAATACTTGCAAGAAACAATTCGCAAAATGACTTCCCTCCCAAAAACCTACAAAGCAGCAGTCTTCGAGAAGAAAGATGCACCTTTCACCCTCCAGGATAAGGAATTGAAGCTGCCTTCGCCAGGCGAGGTTCTTGTCAAAGTCATTGCGTGTGGAGTTTGCCGCTCGGATGAAGGTGTCCAGAATGCAAGTTTCGGAAATGGGTTTCCTATTGTACCGGGCCACGAAGTCATTGGGGACATCGCAGCCGTAGGCGATGGAGAGAAGCGATGGAAAACGGGTGATCGAGTTGGAGGGCCTTGGCACGGAGGCCACGATGGCATCTGCAAGCAATGCAATCGCGGACAATTCCAAATGTGTCAAGAAGGGGCCGTCAATGGAGTGACTAGAGATGGAGGTTACGCGGAATATGTTTTGTTGCGCACCGAAGCCGTCGTCAACGTTCCCAAAGATGTTGATCCAGTCGAGTACGCGCCCATCTTGTGCGCTGGCATTACGGTCTTCAACTCAATCCGCAAGGCAAACATCACACCTGGTGATCTTGTTGCGGTCCAAGGACTCGGTGGATTGGGACATCTCGCTGTCCAGTACGCCAACAAGATGGGATACAAAGTCGTCGCTCTCAGTTCCGGCGACAAGAAGCAAGCTTTCGCAAAGGAACTCGGAGCGCATGAGTTCATCGACGCCTCCAAAGACGACCCGAGCAAGAAGTTGATGGAAATGGGAGGGGCCAGTTTGATTGTTTGCACCGCTCCAAACCCCAAATCGATTGGACCTCTTACTGCTGGTCTCGAGCCTGGTGGGAAATTGTTGATTTTGTCGCCTGTTGGCCCAGTCGAGGTTAACTCGGTCGACTTGATCATGAAGGCCGCTTCGGTCGCTGGCTTTCCTAGCGGACACGCCTTGGACAGCGAGGAGGCAATCGCTTTCACCAAACTCCACGGCATCAAGTGTTTGGTTGAGAAGTTCCCTTTGAAGGATGTTCAGAAGGCGTATGACCATATGATGAGTGGTGATGTCCGATTCCGAAGTGTTTTGGTCATGCAATAAATTGTTGGTTGTTTGTTGGTGGTTTTGCGGATGGAAATAATCTCATGGGAAATGAAACCTGTTGAGGGTTGGAATGTTTTGATGAGGAATGAGCGGGTTTCGTTCTTATCATAATTCTATTTTTCGTGAATTAATATTCTTATCGACAGGCTCTTCGTCCCAATTAACAAAAATAAATAGATTTTACAAAGTGTTTGACGAGTTCTTGCTGGTTCTTAAGCCGGGTCCAAGAGAACCTTGGAGCCAAGTCACACCTGTCTCGCGGTGGACGGAAAAGCGGCAGTAAACAGCTCAAACCGCCAACTTTTTAGTATAATTTAATATTGCCCTAAGGAACAAGGAAACTTGAGTGCTTTAAAATACGTAGGTTTATATTTCAAATTGCTCTAGCTGTCTAGGGTAAGTATATTGAAGTACCCTAGAAAACTGGAACAACGACCTAAGTAGGGCAGGTACGAGCCTGATATTTACTGCCGCTTTTACTGTCCATCGCGAGGCTGTAAGGTTGGAGCTCAAGCTCAAGCTCAAGCTTAAGCTCTTTCGCGCCAGTTGTCCACTTCCAACTCAATCTCAACGTAGGAGCGCAATTGCTTCCTCTAACATGTTGCTGTCTAGTGAACGACTGCCTCTAATATAAAACGATGGTCAATTCCGAGGCCGTGAACGCAGGTAAACCCAGGAAATGTGTCCTTGAGAAACGGCAGCCCTCGTAGCTAACACCTTCAGGCCCGTCATGGTCAAGCATATCCACCGAATTCCTACGAGCAGAATTGGCCCGACGAGATGAAGAGACTCCGGTCGTGAAGCCAGAGTGCGGATCAGGAGTCAAGGGGAGCTACAATACGTCGGCGCATGTGGGCGCATTAATTTTGATACTGGCATTGAGTACGATAGGTAAGATCTCTTTCTTTCGTCACTCGATTCTCCACTGATAGATTCGCTAGCATGCGGATTCCCTCTGATATCTCGAAAATCTACGAAAGCCTCCTTTGCGAATAGATTCATCTTCATCTCGCAGCATTTCGGCACTGGTGTTCTGATAGCCACGGCATTCGTCCACCTTCTCCCAACCGCCTTCATCTCCCTCACGAATCCATGCCTCCCCCACTTTTTCAGTAAAGCATATAACCCACTAGCTGGATTGGTGGCAATGATATCGGCGCTGATAGTCGTCGGAATAGAGCAGTTCTTGACCGTGAGAGGAGCCGGCCATTCGCACTCACATGGAGGGGGATGGGACGAAGTGACGGATGGGGAAGGTGGCAGTCACAACCATAATGGGCACACGAACGGCACAACGGAGCCATATCGAAAGAAATCGAATGGCAGACTAGGAAAGCTGGGGCTAAATCATCGCCCCCAGGACATAATGCTGCAAGATGTGGATGCTTCTGAAGGGCTCGTGGCTGGTGTTTCCCCGCTTCCAGTTTCTACCCCCCAAATCGATGAACCCCAAACCCGAAGGCAATGGGAAGACGACGACGATTCCGATCTCGAACTTGAAGAACTTGATGATAGCGCGGAAGCGCTTACTGTTCATGGTTCAAGTTCACAACCCCACCAGCCCTCAAATTCCGTACTCTCCCCCGAAGAGGAAAGGAAAAGACAGATTCTCCAATGTCTCATGCTTGAAGCGGGCATATTATTTCATAGCATATTCATAGGAATGGCGGTATCAGTTGCTACAGGTCCACCTTTCGTTGTTTTTCTCATAGCGATAGCATTTCATCAGTCCTTTGAAGGTCTGGCACTAGGCTCCCGCATCGCAGCCATCAACTTCCCCCGCCATTCCCCACGACCGTGGCTTATGGTGCTTGCATATGGGACAACGACTCCAATTGGACAGGCAATCGGTCTGGTTGTCCACCGACTCTACGATCCTCGAAGTGCCGGTGGTTTGCTCATGGTGGGATTCATGAATGCCATTTCTAGCGGCCTCCTACTTTTCGCAGGACTGGTTCAGTTACTGGCGGAAGATTTTTTGAGTGATAAGAGTTATGGGATACTTACTGGACGTAGAAGGTTGGAGGCTTTCTCTGCCGTTATTGGGGGCGCAACGTTGATGGCGCTCGTCGGGGCATGGGCTTGAAGCTTGCTGTCTCGTTATCATTTGTTTGGTTGCATTTACATTTAGATATTTTGCATTGCTTGGCGTGGGGGGTAGCCATTTTCCAATTCTTCATTATTTGTGGAACTGTGTTACGTCTCTTTGCAGCGGTGTTCAACTATTTCCTCCGAGGCTGGGAGTAATTTTTCCATGCAGTGGAAACCTATATTCCAAACCCCAGTACCACAGGGTGCATTTGGTCATTTCCCCTCTTTCTTCATGTCACGATTTACGATAGCGTCTCCTTTCACATTTACACCTTGCTATTTCTTATGTATAGTTCACTTGGTATTACATGTAGGGTAGGGTCGCGCATATATATTGCTCGTTTTAGACCTGGTGACGAGCTCTCAGGCATAAAATGAAGCATAATTACTCCGTCTGGCATTCTAGGATACATTATCCTTTTCGGAGAGGCTTTCTCTTTCTGGGTTTATGTACGACAGGGATGGCCAAAGGGTGGACATTTCTGGAATTCGTTTCCATCTTTTCCATCTATGATATGAGAGCTCGTGGCATCTCGTGTCTCGTGATGAGATGAAACCGAGTTTAAATGTTGGTGGGAAGCCTCGGTCGAGGGTCGGATTTTCATTCGCGCATCCCCTAACTCACTAGCTCATTCGGCCTTATTGATTGGACAAAAACGACATGTCAACAGAACAGATCCAATGAGATCGATAGCAGGTTGAATCGAAGCCACAAAACAGTGTTCGATATGTTATCCTTGTTGTAGATCCACAAGGCACTCCCGTTTTTGTGGGGATCTGCCGAAATTTCGTTTTTTGGTTTTATTAAACATGCTATAATGAGTTATATCATAACGAGCTTTTCGTGATAATGTACTAAAAAATAGTACTAAAATATACCCCCTCTTGAGCCCCTCGAAATAGCGCTAAAATAAGTAGTTTCTCTCTAAATTATACGTTATTCTTAAGTCTTTTTCCGACCCTAGCCTCATCGAGTAGTACCTGAGGAGCAGAGCCAGAAGAGGTAACAAGAGTCGGGATCTCAGCCTTCTATTAGATCGGAAGCACCTGAAAATAGGGCCACGCCATGCCAGCGTCTTAGCATCGTTATCACATAATAAGGAGCTTTTTCCATAATTATGTATAATTATATAAATAGCTCCTAAGTTATATAATTATAATAACCTTACTGAGAATAGAATGAGTTTAACCTTTGTCTTGTGGAGAGTCTCATGGTTTGCTCGTTTATCCACGGATTAATAGGATCCACAAAGCTGTGGCCGCCAAGTCAGTGACTTCGCTATTGAGCTAGATTCGTGTGACAGGTAGGTAAAGAAGGAACATTAGGGGCCTCACTGGCCGGAAATTTCAATAGCGAAGTACTGTTTTCAACCCACCCACATTGTTTAGCTGGGTCACATAGAGTGCCCAGTGATTACTACGCGAAAATGGGATGGCGGTCGCGGGCAAGATGCTTTTTATATATAAAGAATTGCTGAGCCTCTCAATCATTCTCCCACCGTCTCTTCCACAGCAAGAGTTTCCGGCCTCACTCCTTCGGCTTTACCTTCTTTTCCATTATCCTTTATTCGTGTGCCACGACTAAGATATATTCAAGATGAGATCCTTTGCTCTCTTCTCCGCGGCTGTTGCTGCTTGCGTTTCCGGTGCCTCTGCTGTAGGCGTTACTGGTGCTGCTGAGGGCTTCGCCAAAGGTGTTACTGGTGGTGGAAGTGCGGCTGCTGTTTACCCAACCACCAATGCTCAGTTGGTTAGCTACCTTGGAGACAGCTCTGCTCGTGTCATTGTCTTGACCAAGACGTAAGATTCCCTATTGCGCCATACTCGCTACCGATCGCCGCTGATATTTGGATACTAGTTTCGACTTCAGAAATACAGAGGGAACTACCACCGCTGCCGGTTGTCTTCCATGGGGATCTGGCTCTGCATGCCAGGTTGCCATCAACAAGGATAATTGGTGCACAAACTATCAACCAGATGCCCCTACCACCTCTGTCACCTAGTGAGTTTACATCCCATTCCATCTTCCCTTTGCCTCACTTGCTAACCCACTTGACAGTGACAATGCTGGATCTCTCGGAATCACCATCAAGTCCAACAAATCCCTCATCGGACAAGGGAAGACCGGTATCATCCTTGGAAAGGGTCTTCGCATGGTGTCCGGCGTCTCCAACATCATCATCCAAAACATCCAGATCTCCAACATCAACCCCAAATACGTCTGGGGAGGAGATGGCATTACTATCGATGGCGCCGATTTGGTCTGGATCGACCGCGTAACCACCTCGCTCATCGGCCGTCAACACATCGTCCTCGGAAACTCTGCTTCTGGTCGTGTTTCTATCACCAACAACTACATCAACGGTGTTACTTCGTGGTCTGCTACTTGTGATGGATACCATTACTGGAACATGTACTTCACTGGTTCTTCTGATTTGGTGACCCTCAAGGGTAACTACATCTACCGAACCTCCGGCCGCGCACCAAAGGTTGCTGGTAACACTCTTCTTCACGCTGTCAACAACTACTGGTATGACAACAGCCAGCACGCTTTCGAGATTACTACGGGTGGAAATGTCCTTGCCGAGGGCAACGTCTTCCAGAATATTGACAATCCTGTTGATGCTGGTGTTACGGGGCAACTTTTCACTGCTCCAAGCACTTCTGCGAACACCGCCTGTTCTGCCTCTTTGAAACGTGTCTGCCTTGTTAATGGTTTCGGATCTTCCGGCACTTTCTCTCAATCGGACACCTCTTTCCTGGTCAACTTTGCTGGGAAGAATATTGCTTCTGCTGCAGCGTATTCTACCGTCGTCGCAAGCGTTGGTAAGACTGCTGGTTTCGGCTTGATCTAATGGATTGAATCTCGTAATAGGTGGTTGGTATGGGGTTATTGTGGTGGGGTTGAAAGCTTGGGGGGTTTGCGAGGGTCGTCTGGGGATGATCTGATTGCATTATCTTCCGGGGAGTGTAGATACTTGATTTTCTCTTCGTGGTATATATTTTACTGTTTATTCTTAGTGCTGGATATGGCGATAATCAAATTTTTTTTTGCTTCTTATTGCTTTGATGAGCTGAATTCTGCTGTAATCATGTTGTTCGGGTTGTCCTTTTACTTCTCTTCGCGTGTTTGGGTTGTCATCATCAGTGGCTTGTGGGTGCGACCAGATGTTTATTCTTTTACCCTTCCTTGGGCGATGCTTTGGATTTTAACCTCTCGTTTTCATGAAGTGAGGTCTTTGTCGCGCCAAGTCAGTGCATTATACTTTTTCGGGTGTACCCGCGTTTTCTTGACGTTGTGTGGTCTGTGATATTTAAGGTTTGTTGCGGAGTTTTCAGATGATCCTCCGAGTTTTTCGCAAGGAGTGGAAGATGGAAGGTTGGTTTCGCTCAAGGAGTTGGCCAATTTTAGTACCTAGATCTTGAGGAACTCAAGGCGCTTCAAATGATCAGTAGAGAGGTAGGGGGAGTCGTCTATATTGTGTATATCTTCACCCTGTCTCTCCCAGCTTATCCTCTACCCCTCACCAACTAATTCAGTTTGCGCTTTTGATTTTTGACTTTAATGTCAGCCATTGCTTTTGATTCTGGCAGCGTTTGATTTTCGGTGGAGATTCCTCAGCCCTCGTCGTATACATCCAACGTTTTCAGGCCATTTTGTTATTTCGAGTGCTTCGTACCTAGCAACTTGAATCTTAGCTGATTTCTTTTATTCCTCTGCGCAAGCTATATCTCATCGAGACATGAAATTATCAGACAACTTCATGCACTCCACGTACCACTCAATCAATTGTAGTATATTTTGTCTCTACTTAGTCAGTAGCAATCTGTATGATTGGGGCGCATACACAACCAACACCCAACCAACCAACGTGACGGTGCCAACTTCACACACCTACTTCCAAGACCACAACGCTAGATCCAAAGATGTTTGTGTGCCAGATTGTGTGATGTATAATGACCATTATCGCAAGAGTACGAAAAATGGCTGGGAGGTAGTACCCTTACTCTTGAGCTGTAAAAAGATGTAAACCGTCCTCTCTTTCCTTATACTTTCACGTGCCTGCTCTAGCTAACCCACTATAATAGCTATATCGAGTTCATCGACCTCCTCTACGCAACCACCATTTTTCACCTCCCGATTTACGTTGGTGCACAAATGATGGCCACTGTCCCTGCCCCGCACCTCGCTCTGGCACACCTCCGTCTCTCCTTCGATGTCTCGCACCCAATGTACCTCCCCTATCTTGAATGGACTAACGGTGTCACGACCGACAACACTAGCCCCAAAAGTGTCAGAGCCGAAGAAGCCGACTGGGAGGGTTTCTAGCGAGCGCTCTCCTGTTTACAGGTCCGCACCCTCATGGTTGAAATTATAGACGATAAAATAAGAGTGCCAGAGCAGACGCTGCTAGAGCCGTTGAGAGAAGTGAGCGCAGAACTTTTTAAGGTTTTTCTGCCTTGGCCAGCATGTTTAAAGACGAGTAGGGAGTTTAGGGATACAGCGTTCACGGTTAGGAGACCACCCGAAGGGGTGCGCTTGATATGGTACACGGACGATGTGGATAAAGGGGAAAATCGAGAAGTGGGGAATGGGAGGGGGATATGGGGGCGTTTGAGGAGGCGGTGATGATGGTACCTTCACAGCTTATCGAAGAGGTTGCAAAAATAAGAAAACTTCTAAAGACCCCATAGTAGACAGCTTACTTATGTCTGCCTACTCTCCAGATCCATTGTCTCAGACAATCTGGTTTCTAGAGCAGCCCTAAATTGAATGATATGCATATAATACATGGGTCGCTTATTGAAATTATAAGCCTTTCGCGCTTCGTGGTTAGTTTTGCCGTTTACTGAAGATGATTTTGATGATAGGGGAAGGATAAACATAGGAAGTGGGAGAAGTGGAAAGGGGTAAGTAAGTAATAATTTCATTCGGTCCTAAGCTGCCTGTACTGTAAACTCTTATTCATTCTTGTTGACAGTTTTCAAGACGAGTCCGTCGAATAATATAAGATACCCCCACACTAATCTCAATACACAATTCCCTTACACGACCTCTTGCAGAAATTCCGTCCTTATTAATAGGATACTGTGACGTATTTTTGGGTTGAAAACGCTCTAAGGAGCTTGAATTTAGGAGGTGAAAACTCTGCTATATACACAGGGAAAAGGGGTCACGTGAGACCCTCTTTTCTGTGACAGATACTTTTTAAGCACCATGGTTATGTAAAATAAGGTCGACTCCAAGGGCAAAATAAGCGAGCGAATCTGTACCCGTCAATACCTCGCCATCTCATGCGCACTCGGATACATACCAGCATTCTTGCTCAACTGACACTTTGCCGAGTTCTTCCACCTATAAGACTTGCCCGCTGGCGTGTCGTTTGAGTATCTGGCAGCAGCAGAATGCGTCATCTAGAAACCATTTTATCAGTACAATAGTGGCAAAGTAAACAAAGCAGCCCACTCGCCTCATGAAGTAGCACGCTCGAAAAATCTAACAGCGAATCAACCGGCACTGCAGGTTCGTGGCCACTTATCTTTGAGATAACCCTCCCAACCAAACCTTTGGACTTCACATCTGCCGCCTTCTTAATCAGGTCGTCCGTCATAGCGAACCCCGACAGACCAAGCTGGGCCAAGTACCATTCACACAGCTGCAAAGTATCGGCCACTTTCTCCACGTTGTCCTCGCCTTTGTCGTTCTTGACTTTGCCTAAATTGGACATAAGGGCACGTGTCTTCGTGTCACCCTGGCTGATGCCACGACAGCTGTCTATCAGTGCGCCGCCTGTAACTCGTATGTTTCTGTGTGTGTCCACATAGCCAACTTTCTGTTCGTTTTCAATCCAATCGGTAATGCGGGCGGTGGAGCAATAGACATGCTATAATAGATGTTAGAAAGTTCTTAATTGATTAACTCCTGGTTGGTCGTAGTGCTACGTAGAGACTTTGACCAATTCTCTGTCACCAAAAGTCCTTTTAAAACTCAACGAACTGACAATATTCAAGCAAATCAAAGTTAAGCCAATGTCCCCACGAAATATGATGACATGTCAGGAGATAGGGGCAGGTTCATACCACATCATAAGGTCCTGTCTTGGTAGTCCGAAAAATGCTGAGCCTTTGGATCCTTGCTAGCCTGTCTAAAAAGGGTCAGTTATCTTTGAGCAGCATTCTGTTTTGATATTTGTACCTTCAACGTCGCTGGCTTTAGCGCTGTCTCTGCCAAAGAGACTTGTTACAAGCGCGTTGACATGCACGTCTCGAGGTGCCTTCCTAATTTTATCCCTGGCATCTCCTGCGGGCTGAAAGGCAAGCGTCATTGCATCTCTACGTGTTACTCCAATAGCTAACTTATCAGCTTAGCGCTTGAAGCTCATGCCAAAAGTTAAAATTTCTACTAAGGATGGAAGAACTGTGGCTTCTAGTAAAGACATTGCTTTGCAAATTGCTTCAAATGCAGCCTGGTATCCACCGGACACGACGCTCGAGATGTTGCCGAAGAATATTACAGTTGATAGATGTGTGGCTAAACTTTTGAATGGAATTGATGGCTGTAAGCACTCTCATTTTATTTCCCGTGCTTACAGATAGTATTTTGTATCCTATTCACAAATTATTCAAGGGCTAATACTATGGATAGGTGCCCCATTCACTGCGCAAGAAGGTGCAGCGTTTTTGAAGGTATCCGGGCTTAGTTACGAGGACTGTATACAGTGGCAAATTTCTATTGTTGACGTTTGAGGTAGTATCTAATCGCCCCTATGATCACTTGAGATCTCGAATGGCATTCTCGTTATATGTTGGAATCTGTATGCAAGTGGATAATTCGTGGTCCTTGCGCTGATTGGGGAGCTTTGGAATCGTTCACTAACTGGACAACTTAGTCGTATGATTGATCATTGCTAGTAAAGGATACTAGATCCTGAGAAGCAGCTACTTTGCGATGGCGTGAGTGGACAATTGTTAGATACTTCAAAGGAGTAGAAAGGCTATTGTCAATCTTTTGAAAGAAGATGTATAGTGGTTTGGCTCAAAGCTCTGTCTCTGTGTTGACATTCTTTTTGCAACTGAAGACAAAGGACAACTCTTTATCGTCTTTCAAAGAACGACTTTGCTAATGGTGAGACCAAACAAGCACATGTTGACAAAAGAAGTTGTAGAGTGAAAAAAAAGAGACTACACAAGGCTTTCAATGACCCGTGCTTTTGATGTTCTCCAAGGGTTTCTTTGATGATTACCCATTCTTCTTTTCGTTTTGTTCCTATACAATGCACTTTTCTTTCTCAAGTACCCAAAGATAGCATCGCCACCGACAAGTTACGATAGCCAACAGTTGTAAATTTCATCTATAAAAGTAGAGACATGGCCTTGTCTGAATCTTCTCTCTCCGTATAACCCGCTTCCAAGCATCCAACCATATACTTGCACACTCACCACACTCACCACATTTTCAGTTCTTTGCATATCATACCACCCACTCAACCCAACTTCATCATGTCTGCCACCACCATCAACAACACCACCACCCCCATGGCCGCCACTCCTATAGCTCCACGAGCCAACCCCATCACTTCTTCCCGCGAGGGTAAGAAGTTGATGGTGGAGTTGAACTGCAAGTGGAGCACTGCTGCTTCTCTCCTCCGATACACCAATGGGGGAGCAGTTTACCTCGAGGACTCAGTAGTCCGTGACTTGGCCACCTACTCCTCCATTGCAGAGGATGTTTCAATTGGGGTTTACCTCCCCCAAGTCGCTTCCGCTGAGCCCATCTTGAAGCAGAAGCTCCCCGAGCTCCTTGCACGAATCGTTGAGGTCCTCAACGGTTTCTCCTCTATCCGATCCCTTCGGGTTGCCTTCACTCTTGACTCTGCCACTTTCGACTCGGAATGGCTGTTGTTCCAGAACGCTGCTTACTTCTACGACTTGAACTTTAAATCGTGGACTCTCTGGGTCAAGGTGGCTTACGCCACTAAGACCAAGACGGTAAAAGGTAAGGCGGTGAAGGTAAACGGGAAGACTGTGCAGATTCCTTGTGAATTTGCGCAGATCTGTGCGGGGAGCAAGATTGAGCGTCGTCTTGCGGGACATGTTCAAGCTTTGCAGGAGATCGAGGTGAAGAGAGCTGAGGCGAAGAAGTTGAGAAAGGCGGAGATGAAGGCGTACTATGTGGCGAAGGCGAAGGAGGAGAGACCGACGGCGAAGGCTTCAGCTAAGGCTTAAGCGCTTGGAGACGAGAATGAGATGATATGGGTTTGATTCCTAATGGCGTCAGATCACCGATGATACAGCATCTGGGATTAAGGTGATAAGAGGTTACTGAGTGACCTAGCTAATTACCGATGTCATACCCCGTAACGAGATAAGGTGAGTTTTGGGTTACTTCCCAATACTCCATATTATGCTCCATTTGAAATAGAGGAGGACTTTGGGGACATTGAATGTTCCTATTAAACTTCCTTTGGGCTATACCAACCCCACCCCTTTAGCTACTATATCTTTTAATAATAAGAAACTTATACATTCTTTTTAAAAAACACCTTCCCCTGACAATTGATGAACTTAAAAAATGGAACGTGATTCTATGTGAACCCTAAGCAGTACTCTAATTAATCCAAACAACTCTTCTTGCCTCTTTCTTCTTAGTAAACCCCTAAGAAACAGTTTGCCGTAAGCGAAGTACGACCATATACAAGCACTCAAGTATATGAACTGTAACAGTCTTTTTCTTCTTTTCTGCATTGGCTAAATATAAATGCCATTCAACTTCTGACAAAAATGTTTTTCATCAAAAAAGTACTACATCTGTAGCGTTTACATCACTCAATTTAAACGCATCAGAGGCCAGCTGAGCAAACCGCGGGCGTTAAGCGAGACGAGACCTCGTTCAATTTCCTAATTCAACACGTCAAAATTGTCTCAAATGACATAACTCTGACTTGCTTAGAAATGAATGAAGATTATTTGATTTTTGACCCGGTCGGAGGCTATGTTTTAGCAAAGTTGTGGTTTCCATTTAGGATTTTGTAGATTAGTTGTCGAGGGCCTAGCCGAGCCCCTGGGGTTTTACCATTTCTGAAAGCGACGCATTCCAATGCTAGTTGCCTTTTTAATTTGAATAGGATTAAGCGGAAACTGAGATGATGTGCTTTACTTAATTACAGAGAAAGCGCTTTCAGCCTATATATGTGGTTGTCTTTAGTCAAGTATAGGCCTCTAGGCTGTAATTCAGGCTTTAGAAATACCCCCGGTGCGAGGCGCAAGGGGAGAGCGGGGGCCAGCTGCGGGAAAAACTTCATTTTGTACCTCTAAAACATAGGTTTCACTAGAGAACAACCCACCACAGCTAGAATAACATAGATGCAAACCTCTTTATGTTGTCTATTGTCCATGAGGAATTCAATCTAAGAAATTCCCTGTTTTCTTTTAGACGTACTGCTGTTGTTTTATTGCGACTGAGGAACAAATACACAAGTTTTTTGCGCCCGCCCAGGGCTCTGTAGCCACTGATTGGACCCCGAAAGATTCACTTTACAGGCATTAATTTAGGGGCTGGGACTCCCACTGACTGGCGAGGACGTCCACTGAAGGGAACTAAGCTAAGCGATCACTTCAGGGGCGGAAAAAACGTCGGAATTTGCACCTACGCGGAACCTCACTATTACTACAATAGTATGTCTAGAAGAGCTCAGAAAAATACTAAAAATATTTTTTTAGATTAAATCCTTAATTACTAATTAATCATATAAAGAGGTTACAGTTATTTTAATTATCATGTTATAGTTTTATTTTGAATTTAGGACTATTTTGTAAGGGTACAAATCCCGACGTTTTTTCCGTCCCCGAAGAGGCGATCCAACGACCCTTCAAGGCATCGCATATTACAGGGCATAAGCCTGTAATCCCTTGACTGGGGACCGTCTCTGAGGGTATGCCTGTCCTGGACTTCAATTGAAATGTACAAATTAACTCAGAACTCAACCCAGAAATCACATATTGAGAGTCGCATGACATGCCTTAGATGCTTTTATCACACCCATGGTCATCAAAACTGAGGTTTCGAATGGGGTTCTAGGTCTACTCTAACTCTACTCCATATCTAACAAAGCAATATTGCACTATCTAAAGGAGCTCCTCCTCGAGACACCGGTTCCATCGTACGTCTTACTTTCCTCACTCTGGGATCAATGGACCCCAAGCGCAGCATATCAATGTGTCGCTCTTCCCATTTGCGTTTTCTGGCAAGTCGAACCATGTAATCTCGTACCTTTCCCTCCCATAATTTATTCTCGTGGTAAAATTTCTATTCATCTTCGTCTGAATAGCTGCCGACAAAAGTCAAGCCTTCGAAGAAGACCTGGCTCAATGGATATGAACCAGCGAATTCCCGATCGATGATCCCGGAAATCCGACCATATTTAACCATGATATTTCTTCTGTGTTTGTCGCCGTGAATGAGTACAAAAGGTTCATCAATGAGTTCGGCATCGGAAAGCTGTTTTGCCAACTTTCGACTATGGCTCTTTAGGCAGGTGCCATTCCAGGTTTCGATTTCATTGGTTTTGGTGTAATAAAAGATCTCTTTAACATAACATCCCAAGAAATAATCCTTCGTGGTGTTGTAAGGCCCGACATGGTAGAAATCTTTGGAACGAAAGTTCTCCCGGCCATCATTTGTTGGCGCGTATCTGAATTCATTGTCAGAATGAGGGGTGCCCGCAATTGTGTAGCTGAACTCGTCACCCTTCCCAGATTTTAGATCGTCGGAATTATTACGGAAGCCCGCTATCATCATCAACCGAACTTCAGCGAGATCGAGGAGGATATCGGCGAGTTGTTGTGCTTAGCTTTCTTTTTCCGTCTCGCTGAAGTTCAGCCAAATAGCTTCGAGCGGGAAGCCTTCTATGAATTTCTCCACGATGAACGATGGTTTTGGGTCATTCGTGGCTTTATAATCATAGACCACTGGGACTGGAATGTGAGGAAGGATTTTCGATACCAATCTACCTACGACTTGCTACCTCGTTTTCGATTCGATTTGAGAGGAGCCGGGAGTTGTCCTCGCACGGAATACGAACAATGACCTTGTTAGTCTTGGGTGGTTGAACGCTAGGGATTCTGTCAGTAACTGGGAGCTCTCTTTCCGTCTATAAACTTACTTCATCTTCCTAAGCCGCCGCTTCAACGACGTAGACTGAGTTGAAACCGCCCTCGGCAATTTTCCCAATCTTGGCAGCTGTGAGTATCTCATATAGATCATGGTTTGCTGAACAACGATCGTGGGTTTCTTCCGTTGATTTGAAAGCGCGCTTCTCACCTAGGGCCTGTTTGGAAGATTCAACGAACGAAGGTGATAATGTGGTAGCATTAACAAAGGGGGAGCTGTTGTTGGTTTGCTATCTTGGGCGCTTGTATGGGCAGATGACCTATTGCCATCCACAGAGGAAGTGGCTATTTTTCTGAAGCTGTCATGTGGCGGCGCTGACGAAGTTGGTTGTGGTAACATTTTAGCGAGTCTCTGTGGTTGTGGTTGATAACTTGTCATTGAAGCTCTGTAGTAGATTGAAAGAGACTTAAGGTGTATATATGCAAGTTGGATTTCTCTTTAAAACTTGGACTCATTGTCAGGACCCTTTTACCTACCCGTTAGGCTATTGTTGACAAGTCAGAGCTGGGGTGACTGGGTGTAAACAACTCGCAACATACATTTGTTCACCTTGAATTTGTAAGTTTCGTAGTTCAACTGAAGCTATACAAGTTTAACTTCACCAAGAGAATGATATAGTTAGAAGTGACACCCCCTTACGAAAAGGGCTTATACAAGGGGGGGGGGGGGGGGCTACTTTCTGGGTGACATTTTGGTCCCCCACTTCACAGATTCCTTCAATATGATTACACTCCATAGTGGTAAACTCTAGGTGCTTAGCTAGAATTTTTTGTTAGAGAGAATAGTTCATCATCAGGAGTTGCTATCTTTCTATAACTAAAGTGAAATTTTCCTCTAAGGAGGAAAGACTTACAAAAAGGATGTTTTGGAAGACTTGGATTGTCAAGAATCATAGTTGTATAGGTTATACTTTTATAGTAATAAAAGAGTCTAGTTTGCTAAACTGCTTCTGACTAACAGTTCAAATTAAAACTCTTGAATAGATCTTTGAGTCAGAGCTGGAAGGGGAAAAGGAGCGTGAGTTTGCTGGTTCAGAGTCATTTAAAATAGGGCTGTTCAGAGATGACGGTATATTTCACATTTCAGGCAAATCAAGGTCAAGAAAATTATGACTGATGAAGTTCTTCCGTAATAACATCCGCACGAAAACTGAGTTGTAAAGATGGGCCTGTGAGTACTTCACAGAATTTCGTTTCTGTGACGAGCTTTGCAGACACCATCATAAAGGCGATCGAAACTTGTGCCTTTACCATGTTCACTAGAAAGTCTCTTCAGGACACTCCTCCATGACCTATTGAGACTATGTCCTGAATTGATATCGATGGCATTACCCGATGAATAGAACATGGTAAATTTGATGCCATGACACATTGAAACTGACCTTCACCTTAATACGAAAAAAGTCATGGAAGCATTCAGCAGAATCAAAAATCGAAGTTTATATGAAAGATACCGTTTCTGTCGATGGCCTAGATGAATTTGAAGAAACTCACCATTACGAGTAGAAAGCTTTTATTGAGATTCCCACAAGTTGGACTACTGCATCGCCGAGTGAGGTCAAATCTTGCGTTTCTAGTAGGGGATAAAATGCATTTCTCCTTGGATTTCCCAAATACTGAAGAACTTGACCAGACGAAGAATGACATGAGCATTTACACCGGCAACAAACTCCCGACTCTCCCCCCTAGAGAGTCTGAATCCTGGTGAGGAAAATCATCGAAAAAGGAAACGGGATCTTTCTCTAGGTAGCCTTGGTACTGAGGTCCCTCCGAGAGCTCATAGATGATGGCTGTGATCTTATGACACGTCAAGGAAGACTAGACCACTACCCTCAGAATTAGAGGACTTGTTCATTCACCTTCTTATGTCGTTGGAAAAATCCTCTCGTATGAAGACATATCAGCTGTTTGCAATTGCTTTGGTAGTTGACACGAAACTCAGCGTACCCACACTAGTATACTCCTTTCTGAATGACTTTGTAAAAGACCCAGCTTTTGCACTTAGTATTGTGTTTCCCTATTTCTATTGACTCTCCTATGAAGAAAAAGAAAAGCCATAAATCGGTCCGGCTGGAAAAGAGTTAAGGATTGTAGTCATATTCACATGTTTTTGTTAGGTATATTATTTTTGAAACGCGTTCAGCATTTCCATGGCGCTAGCTCATGTCTATTTTCAAGATATTTATAGCTTACTATAGCCCTTTTACTGACAAGATTACTCTAAATATATATCTGATTGAAAAAAACCATTGAGAAGCGGTAGGCTATGGCAAAAGAAATCCAGTGGGATTGGTTCGCTATAGTATTTTACTGCTATGGACAAAATCTATTGCCACTCCAGTTTGAAATACATGACTTAAACTCTTCATTGATTCGCTTTCTCATATAGTCTCCACTAACTTCCTCCGCAGGTTGACACTGGCGACGAAGACTATTCAAGCGAGGTCTCTGTGTTTACAACACTTCCACGTATGAAGGCCATGTCTTGTTTCTTTCAATAAATCATAGAACTAACATGTATGAAAGACCAAGTAAAAGCCAAACCCTGAACTTAGCATGTCCCTGAGTTGAAGATTAAAGTAATCTTCTTCAGTTAAAATGTGGTAACCGGAGGCATTCACTTCCACATTGCCAGGCGCCTGAAATCTACCTTGAACTTCTCTAGACTATGACTCAAAGAACCTTCTAGACATTTGCATGTGTTTTTGCCCTAGCTAAGCACACATAATAAGGCTGCCACTAAGCCTGAAAAGGAAATCGTCTTGACGCGTTCTGCTGGTGAAAGAGGACTGGTTGCTCCATCAACAGTAGTATACTTGCACCCCTCCTCCTACAAAAGCCCCGTGAATTGTGATCAGAGGGTATGTAGGTGTTGGTTTGACGACCTGCTTACAGGGGTATCTCAGGTATAAAGATCTTCTGTTACCACACTGGAACCCTTTCTTGTTTCCTACTAACATTAACATTTCAGGCTTGTGTGACTACAACACAACATAGACAAGAGCATTCCATCAACACCATCTTTAGACTAAAGGCAAGTTACTCAACCCACACCTTGAGTCATTATTTCTAACAAGTGATAGTCAAGAGCAGCAAGTCTGTACAACATATATCAAGAATTATGCCACCCCAGCCCCGCACCACCGTGTCTCTTGGAGACATCATTGACAAAGCCATGCCGGAGAAGAAAGCAACAACTAGTCCCTTTGAGGTCCCCGTCGACTATGTTCCAGACCGCAAGAACAGCGTCACCAGCAGCAATACCCTGGATTCAGGTGCCAAGTTTATCCCGAGCTTTCAACGACCAAAGGAGGAAGCCCAATTTGGACCACGTGTAAAGCGAGGTGATGGAACCCACCAAGCTATTACTGTCTCGGATGGTGGCAAGACTATCAAGGCTGAAGTTAACTTCAAGGTATGCAAGTTCTTTCATCGTCCACGTCCTCGAAACTATCAAGAGGATCTCTCATCCTATTCTCTGCTCTCGGTTCTCGACCTGACCGTAGAGGAATCACACTAATTCATCACAGTGGGAGAGCCCCATCACAGTCCTTCGTTGCAACGAGGAAGGAGGAAACTGTTACATGGACTATGGCCTCTTAGGAGCCCTCAAACTCCACAAGGAAGCCGCCAAGAACGTCACTATCACCTTGTTCTACCAACACATCGATGAGGAAAGCATCGACCTCAAATTCGCCCAAACTGACTACATCAACAAGCTGGTCAACATCCTCAAGCACTTCAACAAGCTCGAGCTCTTGAAGGTCGCCATCACCACACAAACTGGCAAGATGGAATGGGACCAAACCCAAGCTTTCTCATGCTTTTATCGCCTTGATGTTCCGAAATGGGAGTTCTGGTTGAAGCAGAACGATGCGAACTTCCAACGCCTTTATGAAGGTAGTCCCCTGGAGCGACGTTTGGCGGGATTAGTCAAGGCTAAGGCTAGGAGAGTCAAGGAACGAAAGGGCAGAGAGCAAAAGGAGGAGATCAAGGCGCAATTGGCTAAGGTTGGAGCCGAGAAGGCACGATTGGAGAAGGAGATCAAGGAGAAGACCCAAGGAGCGAAAAAATGAGTTTCTTCTGCTTAGATCTGGAGTGGCTTTTGTAGGCGTTGGTGGTCAGGTGTTTATGCCTAGACCCATGGCATTGAGGTGCTAATTTGATTTGGGAGGGGCGTATCTAGACTTAGATACTTCATAATATGATCTGATCTCTGATCTGAATCTATGTTTCCTAATTGTGAGTGATGTTTTAGTGTCGTGAAGTCCTTGTCTACTGAAATGAGTAATGTTGTCGTTCTCCTTTGTGCAGTCGAAATCTCAGAACTAATTGAATTCAATGCTTTCTCGTAGTTTTAGTTTCATGGGCGCCAATTACACGTACATGCGAGAGTAAACCTGGAAATAAAATTGCCCAAGGTCGTGCCGTGAAGAGCAAATATTCCATTCCCTAGATATAGAATTTCTCCCGGTACCGACAAGATCGTTATCAGCCAAGAAGATTCATCACTGGCATGAATGAAGAGACATTTTGATGCAACTATCAAGTGTTTCAAATCATTTCGAGTAGCTAAATTGCTATGGTTTTTCGTTTGTGACTAGGCTCTCACCAAGGCATGACCACGCTCGCCAGAGACCGAGACCTAATCAAGAGTGGGATATCATCACCTCTTCATATCCCAACATTGCGTGCTGAAAATGATGAACATCCTTGCTGATGATGGGACCATCTAGAGAAGAGTTGCATCGGAACTCAAATCAGGTATGAAAAGTATGCCTGTGGTGCTCAAATCAAGGAGGGCTGATTCGTCAAGTTAAAGTACACTTCCAATTTTAACACTTCCGCACTTCCGCGTATGAAGCCATCTGCAATGCTGTGTAACTGAGGCCTTCAGCCAATGAATGCTATGGACGTCATGAGGGGTTGGTATCCTGAATTCTTGACTCCACCGTGGAGTCGGAAGTCGTGAAGAATAGAGATTCTTGCAATTAAGATTTCGAGACCTGACTCCATTCTATTTTCGCTGTCTTCTTGTCGTAATGCCTTCAGTCACCCCAATAGACCCCATCCCAAAATGGCAGCGTCCACCACCAACTAAACACAATCTTTCATGGGCCGACATAGCAATAATTGATCTCTCAACCTTCGACAAACCAGGCGGGAAAGAAGAACTAGCTGAAGAGCTTCGACATGCCGTCCGTACTTATACCCAAATACCCCCAAATATCTTACTGACTTTAATCTGTAGGTACAAACCACAGGATTCTTCAGCGTCGTCGGAACCGGCTTCACAGACGAGGAAGTAACGCGACAATACACCATCGCCGAAGCGTTCTTCAATCTGCCGAATGAGGAGAGGGATAAACCAGGATTGCGATGTGATTTCGGGAAGGGAAATTATTTTGGTTTCCGTGCTGTGAGTTCTCTGGTAGAAGGCATTTGGCAATCGCACGGGCTGATGTTGGATAGTCTGGTGAGAAGAAAGTTATGGGGACTGAGGTTCTGGATAATGTTGAAAGTGTAAGCTTCGCGACGGCCAATTGGAGGAGAGGGATGTGATATTAACATGGGAGAAGTGGAATTTTCCAAAATATATACCGGAATTGGCACATGAACCACGACATCCCTTCTTGGAAAAGTATGAAGCTGAAATTGAGGACTTCTCTCGAGTAAGAATCTGCCAACATCCGTTCATGAACGATACTAAACATCCCAGCGATCCCTCGCCGTAGCAGCAAAAATCTTCACACTCTTCGCCCTAATCCTCGAACTCCCCCAAGATTACTTTTCCTCAAAACACGAATACTCATCGAAATCCGAAGACCACCTCCGCTACATGATATATCGACCCCGTTCCGCAACCCAAGATGCATTAGTGGACAACTCCTGGTCGCGAGCACATACAGATTTCGGTTCGTTGACATTACTTTGGAGCCAAAATGTAGCAGGCCTACAGATCAAAACCAAAGAGGGAGAATGGAAGTACGTCCCCCCAGTCGATGGGGGAATAATATGCAATGTTGGGGACGCGATGCAATTCTGGTCTGCGGGGTATTTGAAATCTACAACTCATCGAGTTACGAGACCTCCTCCTGATCAGGACCATATTCATCGATTGGGTTTGTTTTATTTTGTGAGACCGGGGGATGAGGTTGATATTGCTCCAGCCCCATCACCATTGTTGGCGAGACTTGGTCTGATAAAATCGAGTCATGATGGGGAAGTTCGAGAGAAGGTGACTGGTCTACAATATGTTAGGGAAAGAGTTCGGAATTATCATGATCATACAAATTATGAGGATAGAAAAGGTAAGACGTTCAAGGTTGGGGATTTGGAGATTGAAGACGAAGCTGTGTAGCGATAACAAACACCGGCTCACCGGATGGCTTCCAAGTAGAAAAGTATAGGCCTTCGAGTACCAGGGAAGCGTCGTGGAGAACACCAGCGTTCATAGCAACAATCGTAACCCATTTTCAAACTCCCGGAGAAGCACTTGAGTTTTCCGACGGGTTGAGGCGTTGATGAACGGGATTGACTCTCCTTCCACTTATCGCCAGTTTGAGCTTCATCTCACAATGGCACGCAGAAGAGAACCCCCCTTCGGATTCCTCTCCTCCGATAATGAAGCCAGTTGGCTATCTCCACCCTCTTCTTCTCTAACTTTTTCGTTGTCGAGTAAGCCGCAAGTAAGCTAGGAAGCTTGACCGAGTCCCAGCAACTCACGTGCGTTTTGATGACATAGAAAACATATCCTGCTGGTAGGAGCTTGATTGCGTATTTTTTCTCAAGGGTTTACAAGGAATGAGAGGAGTTGGTGTTCTGTCCTCAGCCACAGCGGCTTGCGCCACACTTTCCAGCCCCCTTTCCCCAGCATTTTTAGAGAACGTTGAAAGCAATCACAACAAATCAACCCGCCATCTACAAAGTACTGCGACCTTGCTAGGTTATTATCCTAGCTATCTATTGATAGTCAATTGTTCGAATCTACTACGATTGATAGTGCCAACACCTGACCCAAAAGAGCGCCCCTTAATTGATTTCTGCTCAATTCTTAGGTTTCTAAGCTTCAATATTGGGATTGCCTATAAGAACCACGGTTAGACCACGGTCCCACCGTGGTCCCTCCTAGGTGCTCCGTAGTTGAAGGAGAATACTAAGGAAATAGGTACGAGACTATCACTAGTTTACTACTTCAGCTTTTTGCTATATAAGATAATAAGAATTAGATCTTTGTTCTCGGATGCGGTTTCTGAAAGTGGGTTCTTCTAGATATATGCTATTACGTTTGCTTGGGCTCGACTTCTTCGGGTTTCTCGACGAATTGAGTATCGAGGTAACCAAGTTGGTATTATATTCTGTGGGGGCTTGAACAAATTACATCTGCCTGAGGTAAGACTGAGTTAATTTGAATTCTAGGTTCGAGGGGTCAATTTCAAGAGGTCGTCCCTTCTCTAACTTCAATGACTTATCTACCTTAGCATCCTTCAACCAACCAGATGCGACACGATACCAAAGCCACGTCTTCCTTCTCTCTTAACTCGAGCCAGGTGGAATCCTGAAATTCCAAAAAAAAAAAAAAAAAAAATATAAAAAAAATAACTGATAACGCGCGGAAGAAAAGCCATGCTTGAATCCTGGGTCATTTTGATACTCTACAAGCTCGCTGGAGGAGTACTCAGTGTAACGAAGGGATAGATCTGAGCAGTGTTGAGGAATTCGACTACGTTTACTATCTTGATGTCAGTTCTTGCCTGGCTTGCTCCTTCCCTCTCATCCCGACGCCATGTCACCCTAACCCACCCACCTAGTTATGAAGAGAAGAACGATTTTCACCACATCCAGAGTATCTTAACCTCCCTCCCCCTCTACATATATATGATTTTTCGTACATTCGTCGAAAGCGAAGCGCGGGGGAGATATCGAGTATCTACGAATTATCAACGCGGAGAGCAGATTTATAAGGCTTATCTCGCTATGAATTCTCAAGGCTAAAGAGTAAGTCGCGAGTAAGCTGATATTTGATGTTTTACTCGATGCCCAATGGCTCACTGGTTGCGATTTTATTTCTGTTTGGCTTACTTATCATGTTGCGGCTTACTGTGCAAATTCTAGGAGGCTAAAAAGTCGTAGCGAGTTAAGTTCGAGTTACATAAAAACTTGGATTGACTCCTTTGTGTTTTTTGGGCGTCTCTACGGGGTATCTTTGTTGAGAGTATTCATTGTCTGAGATGACTACCTTGATTGACCGGGTCGAGGTTAATCTCAACCTTATCATATTACCTCGAACTTGGCTTGTCTCTCTATGGTATGATGAGAGAGAAGAAGGGGATGGAAAGCACGACTCCTGGTTTAGATCAAGGGGTTCTGAGCTAAAACAATAGTTCCTTCTATACGCTTCCCAGTAGTCTAGACCCGATGACCCGGAATTAAATTGAGCGATTTTCGAAGAAACGGAGTTTAAGTCTGTTACTAAAGAAGAATTGAGGAGGTTGGGAAAAGGCGGGGAGTTGTGGCTGGTAAAAGTTCACTACAACACCACACCCACAGTCCTTTCCCGAAGCGACCTTTTACTTGCAATCTACAATTACCAAACGATAAACACTCAACCCACCAGATCCAAACAACGAGTCGTGATACCGACGCCAGTCTTTCAATGAAGAGATTTTCAATACCTACTCGGACTTTAAAGGCAACTATATGGCTATGGACCATGGTTGAGCCATGTTCCAACCTTGGTCTTCCTGAAGTTTCCTCACTGGAAATGATCCGAATGTTTCTAGGAGGATGGGTTTACTCTCAATGCCGTTCCTTCCCCGGCTTGACCTCGTTGACGTCGTCCCTCGGCTGGACTGGCCCAAAACTCGAGGTTGCTCTTACACTTTCAATACGATCTCGCGCTACGCGACGAGATTAAGAAAGGAAGCCACGAGTTTGAAGCGAGTGAGACGGAATTTGAGTTCGCCTCATCACTCACCTCGTGCCATTTGACATGTATGTGCTGAGAGTACTCTTCCCCTCGCACTCTCCATATGCATGGTTTTCTCCCATCGGAAAACGAATTGGGGAAATATAGAGTTAAGCCTTAAGAATGATGTGGAAGTAACTTTCAAGGAATCTAGGAAGCTCGAAATGGGAGATCCTTTGAAGAATCGCAGCTATGCTTGCTTGCTTGCCACCCAAGAATTCCGATTTTTTATAAGCCTTGTTGAAGGGATACTCCGGTAGTAATTGATGTGAACGATAAGAGATTTGCTGGGTGGGAATATTTCCTTTCCCTGACTTGACCAACTTGATGGTGTCGATGGGGTTGATCCCACGGTCACATTTTTCTCTTGTCTTGAACCTCCACTAGCTTCGTCTGTCGATAGGTAGTATGACGAGAGCGTTTTTAAGAACGGTAGGAACGACTCTGGGTCGTATCTAGACTGTAAATTGTGACCACGGATCCTAGCCTCCCTTCTCAATTCCAGCCCAGCTACAACACCAACAGCTTGCAACTAACAAAACCACGATTTATCGCCACTTTCTAGTTCCAATACTCCCGGATATTTGATTTACATCGCGCAAATCAATCGCGATCGAAAGTCCGGAATTTCGAGTTTGACAATTGAGGCTGTCTGTAAGAACCCACGGATCCCATCAAAGTGTTCTGTAGTCGAAGGACAATACGGAGAAAACGGCTAAACATTCGTTAAGAATCAAGATGCTTCTTACTTCCGCTTTGTTGTGCGATGTATGTGAGCCTCATTTGTGCGCTCATAGTTTGTGAGATCAAGCTTCGGGTTAAATCTTTGCCACTCAGGGGCCTGATAGATGGAATTTGCCATGCGATCTGTGGTGAGCAACATCCTTTGTTTTGTTTTAGATGTTTAGATCAACTTGCGGCGAATCCATCTTCCTAATCTTGAAGCTGGAGAGGATGTGTATAGTAAAGATTGTTCCCAGGTACAATTTCTGTTCTTGCCATCCCTCACACCAGTGTCAGTCTTTCATGGAGTCTTTCATTTATACACTCTCTTGATAGCTCTTATATTATTCTTTATTTTGAATTGTTTACAATCATACTGAGAAACACATACTTCATTCTTCAACGAGACACTCTCACCTCACCACGATGGTGAACCCAGTGCTAAAAGCGACTCTGTTCGCCACATTCCTATCAACATGCACCGCTCTCAAATGGGGCGAAATCAAACCATACGGCGATGCCCAATGCAAAAATGAATTGAGATACAGCTTCAAAGAAGATCCCCTGAATACAGTTAAGGAAAAGGTGTGGGAGCCGTGAATGTTGAAGACAAATGGAAGTGATACAATGAGACAAACTTCGAAAACGAGACCGCCCCCAATGGTTGGATTGAAAACTGGGTATATTGGGATACTGGACCCATTCCCAGCGGTTGCAGTGTTGTTTTTATGGATCTATATGCTGGAGCTGTTGAGTATATTCTAGGTCATTCTGCGATAATTGCCTTGTGTATATGCTGAACTCAGAACTTGTTAAATTTTTTTGCTTTGTTTCCACAACGGAATTCTATAGATCACGAAATAGTGACAAACTGTTCCAGACCTCCTGCTTAACACTCCAGTTGAAGAAGAAATAGCCGCTTGCTTCCGTGAAAAACTGTGGTTCCAGTTAGCATACTACTACCTCCCCTTCACCAGTGGTTTGCTTTCCGCCCTTACAGCTGTTCATGCTAGGATTCACCCATATAGTGTAACTGGTCCTTGTCATGAGCTTTGCCAAGCCTTCTCCCCACAACTGGCTATAATGTGTGAGCTTGTGCCTCCAATTACTTTTTTTTGGGACAACTTATTTCTACCAGCAAGAGATCCATCTCACAATAACCTTTCATTAAGCGGCATCACCAAAAGTCAACGAATATTCTTGTCCCAAGGTTGTGGGGCATCAACTTTCACCATCGTGCAAATTGGTGCAACCTTGCGTACCATGTATCAAAACCTCCCATCAAGGTTAGAACATTACCCACATATACCCATGTTGGTTTCTAGCTAACACTTTGTATAGGAAGTGACAATGAAACTCATCAACAACAAGAATGGATTGTTAATTTGAAAGAAGGTCTGCCAGGGGTTCATTTACCAGCACACATATGGAATCATTGTGAGGGACCTTTCTATCTTACAACTGATGGCCCCGAGAATTGTCGTCAGGCTGATGAAACTGAACCTCTATGGTATAATCCAGGTACGTACAGTATTATTCATTTCATCCACAAATATTCTTGCTGATCAGGTTTTTAGATCATTGGGAGATTGTAACAAAGCCAACATTTGCTTCTGGACGACCATGCCAAAGCATCGAAACCCCCATGGATTTCTCACCATGGAAACGAGGATTACGACAGATCTGTTGGCCTAGAAAAGAAGCCCCATTGGAGCAGTTTACTCCTTTCTCGCGTCTACCAAAAGAGCTACGAGTCACAATCTGGGAGAATGCACATCCACCGCCAAAGCTTTTCCGCACTTGGGGTTGTTTGAAACCACTACCTTCTGAAATACTGAAATGGTTTCAACATCTCCATACATGCGATGAGTCTCGGTCTGCCTTCCTGTTCCACTACCAAAAAGTGCAACCCGGCTTTATTCAAGCGAATTCTATACCAATCGCAGAAGACCTCTACCTACCACCCTATATCGACCCACGACGTGATACTTTCCTCGTGAACGCCCAGAGCATGATTTTACCAGAAGGAAATGGTCGAGGATTCGACTCTTCTGAAATCGAAAACGTTGCTTTCTTGAACGAACATATCGATAGTGTCAGAGACATCAATGAATCCATTTGGGAGTTGGCAGCAAAGCACTATCCTTCTATCAGAAGCCTAACTGTTGTTGTGGGAAAAGACCAAGGGATATATAAACCCTTCAAGCCACGCCTTATGGAAATCACCCTTGATATAGACGCTCTTGAGAGTAGCTGCTTTCCTATGGTGTATCCTTTTCCCACCCACCAATTTGATTGGACCTTAGCAACATATCATCAGTTGCGGCAAGAATTTGACTCAGACTTTGCTAAGGACAGAAATAGAGGGAAGAAGACGATTCCATTTAATGTTTCTTTGCTTTGCTGGGAGGAGCCCGAGGAGATCAAATACGGAGAAATATGTTTTTTGGTCCCAAAATCTGGTTACTACCTTCCATATAAGTTCAATGAAGCACACTTCATGGTAAAGCCAGCGCAATGCTGTTCGCCCAGATTTGTCAGATTTGGGCATATTCTCGATGGTTTCCAGGGGATCTTTATTCGTAACAACATCATGGACTCCATTTACGATGGGATCGTGGAACTTTTCAGAGAGAAGCAGGAGATGAAAGACATTGGAGAGGTACACAAGTGCGATTGTTGTTCAATCGGTAACCATTTGGTTCCAATTGTTAACCACGAGCTAGTTGAGCGATGTTTTTCTTGTCAAGGTGTTCTGAGAATAAATCCTCCACTATATAGCACTTGCACTTGTGGTAGAGACTGGGACCCTGCCTGGGATGACAACTAAGATTAAGTGATAGGACAGAACCCAGGAAAGTAGAAGCGTCTGAATGAAGGGGATAGTAGTCAGTATTGTGTTGAACATCTGTACCTGTCACGTGATGTAGGTCTTCCTAAACCCTCTTGTATATAAGTAGAGAGCAATTCCCCTCTAGAATTATTTAAGTAATATAATTATATTAAACCTTATACTATCCTTTTAATAAGTTATAAGCTTAGAATTCTACCCTAGACTTATTAATTAAATTACTACTAAGTCTCTAAATAATTCCTTAACCTAGTATAAGCATGTTCTACTAATAGATATATAAGTTATTATAATTTAAAAATAGGATCTCTTATATCTATTATACCTAGTATTACTACTTTTAATTTATCTTAATATATATTATAATAAAAGTACTAAAGTATCTAAGTACTAAAATACTAGGTTAACCTCTAACCTAGCTTATATAGCTCTCTAGTAGTAAAAAACTTAGTAACTTTAAAGAAGTTAAAAAACACTAACCTCTTAATATATTACCTAGATAGCTTATAAAATTATATTAATATAAGTAAAAATTTTAAAATAAATATATTAGAAGAAATAAGGTCTTAGAAGATTACTAATAGCTAATTTAGTATAAGTTAAGAAAGGCTAGGAGTAGTCTTAAGAAGGCGCTTCCTAGCTTATCAAATAATAAAGAAGATAAGATAGTACTTATCTATATTATACTTTAGGCTTAATCTTTTTCTCTATTATACTTAAACTCTTTTTTAAACTTATCTTAAATACTTCTACAAAGACGACCTACTTAAAGACTCTAACTATATACTCTTAGAATCTAAATCTAAAACTAAATCTAAAACTAATACTAGCTCTAATACTACTAAATTATTCTTATTAGAAAACGAACTTCTTTCTTCTTCTTTAAGCTCTATAAACATTTTTAGACTCTATACTAAAGAACCTTTACTTATTACTTCTATCTCCTCTACTTCTAGCCTACCTAGTTCTTCTTAATTATATCTACTAAAAATTAAACTTAGAATAATATCTAAGAGCTTAATAAAGCTAACTAAACTAAGTAAGAAAGATAAGTTATTAATAGCCTCTATATTAAAGACTACTACTATAAGTAGCTTATTACTTATAAGAAGTAGTAACTAGATACTCTCCTAGTAGTATAAGCTATAGGTCTTAGATAAGCTACTATCTTAGAGCTAATAGTAGCTAAGAAGAAAGAATATAGAAAAGAGAATAAAGAATAGGTTAAATTCTTAGATATTAGATCTTATATAATATATAGTAAGTATAGCTTCTTAGCTAAGAACTATATTAAGAATAATAATAATAATGTCTTATAACTTCTTATAAAACTTAAGAATAGATTTTAGCTTAAAAGATTAATATAATTTAATTAACTTATAAGTAAGCTCTTATTCTTATAGCTTAACGTCTTTGCTTCTATTTAAGAGTATAACTCTTAGTTCCTCTAGATCGATTATAAGCTCTTACTTATCTTACTAGACGCTAAACTTAAAAATCCTTAGTTTAGCTAACTCTATATATTTAGCTTTACTCTAGTATATAACACCTTTAAAAGATATTAGGCCTAGACTTATAACTATATTAATAATACTAGCTATATTATACCTATTAGTAAACTTATAGTAGTAGTTTAAAAGAAGGAATAGTATATAACTATAGATACTAATAATATAATAATAGGTATACTCGCTTATAAATAATCTAAAACTAATAAAATACTAAAATATATATACTATAATAAAATATATTATCTAGAAGTAAACTATATTAAGAAACATTCTTACCTAAAGCTAGCTTATAATAAGTAAATAGCTAATAAGGTAGCTATAAAAGCTATTAAACATAAGAAGTGTCTTTGCTTTTAAAGTAATATCTAGAATTAGAAAAAGAAGTTAAAAGATAAGAATACTAAGACTACTACTATAGTATTTACTAGACTATTAGTTATTAACTAAGATAATAAAGCTAACTACTACTCTATCTCTTATTAGGCCTAGATAGTATATCTTATACTAAATCTTAAAGTACTAAAAGCCTTAATATCTAAATCCCTATTATAAAGATAGATTATTAATAATAGATACTCTAAATCTATTTATTACTAAAAATTACTTTTTATAAATCTAAGACTCTTAGACTCTAATAAACTATAAGTAGTAGTAAGTATTAGTAGAATATAATTATCTATTATCTTTAAAAGAATAGTAAAATTAATAGTAGAAATAGAAACTAGACTATAGATACTACTACTCTTTAATATACTCTACTACTCTACTCTAGAAGTAAACCTTCTCTCTTTTTTATAGCTATTAAATAAGAGACTTTAGATAGACTTATAAAAAATATATAAGTATATTCAGACCTTACTAAATACTAAAACCCTATATGTCTATAAACTTACTATTAAAGGTAACCTCTAAATATTAATACTAGGAACCCTTTCTAGTACTATAATTCAGCTTATAGAGTATAAAGGACTTCTAGTACTTCTAAGCTAATATAAGCTCCTACTATGCTCTCGCTTATACTTTAAAATATTAGCTAAAGCCTAGATTACTTATACTAATAAGCTAGTAAACATAACTTAGTATACTTACTTAAAATATATAAGTAATAAAGTAATTAAGATACTTTATAAAAGATCTTATAGTATAAATAAAAAGATATATATAGAAGGCTATACCTATACTATCTATATAGAAGAGTATATAAAATCAGTTCCTTATTTAAGCTATATAGAGCTTAAATAATACTCTATAGAATTAGTATATATAGACGTTATAAGACCTCTAAAACCTAGACTATTTAGTTTTTAATACTAGGTATACTTTTACTATAATAAAATAAAAGACGTAGAAGCTTATAATATAAAATATAAAAGTAATATATTAGCCTATTTTAAGAAATATAAGACTATTTATAAGCACTTTAAATAATAAATCTATTATATTTATAGTAATAATAAGAGTAAATATATTAGTACTACTCTTAGTAAATATCTTAAGAAAGAAGGTATTATATTTAAAACTATAATCCTAAATAATCCTAAGATAAATAGAGCTATTAAACGCCTAGGCTAAACCTTATAGTAGATAGTAGAGATAATAAGAAAGTACTACCTTAACTTTTATATTAACTACCTTTAGCTTAAATTATTATAAACCTCTATCTATCTTTACTAAAGACATATTTATATAGCTACTAAAATTTCCCTCTTTAAAGCTATTACTAGCTTATACTCTTATATTAATTATTTAAGAATTATAGAGTTATAGTATATAGTTCTTAAAAATAAGCTTAAAAAGAGTAAGCTTAAAGAGGCTTAAACATTTTCTAGACGCCTAATAGACTATAAAAGAGATTATATTAAGTAAATCTAAACTACTAATAAGAAAATTATTTAAACTAATAATATTTATATTAATAAAATATAAATTAACTTATAAGAGAAAGAACTAGTACCTAAAGTCTCTACTTCTAAGATTACTCTAAACTAATAACTTAATAAAGTAGATCTTAATTAATAATAAAGTAAGAACCTTAAAGCTAACCCTATATTTAAAATTAAAAGAGCTACTATAGATACTACTAAAGTAGTTATAAAGCTAATTAAGAAGTCTTATAAATATAAGTTATAGACTACTAGTAAGACACGCTAGTAAGAGATAAAAGATTAAAGACCTATATCTCTAAAAGAAAGAGGTTAAATAAAGAAACTATAAGTATACTTAAGACTAGGCTACTTACTACCTTTACCTAAGTTTAAAGGCTCTAAATTTATAGAGTTATCTAATAATTTAGAAAACAATATCCTAGTACTTTATTAAAATAAAGAAGTAACACCCTCGTCTACTCTACTACTACTAAAGCCTATAATTATTATATATTATAATCTAGCTATACCTACTACTATAAGAGTATTAAGGTTATAAGCACGTTAGAAGTTATAATCCTCTATAGATAATAATAGCTTTAATCTTAGTAGTCTAAAAACCTTACTAGATAATATAGTAGACTATATAGACAACTATAGCCTTTAACTAGGACTCTTATCTAATCTACTACTATTTACTCTTATCTATTAACTAATTAATAAGACCTACTTTATAGTAGTACTACTAGTCTAGGTATAGAATAACATCTTTAAGCCCTAAACCTATAAGTAGGCCTATATATATACTAAAGCCTAAAAGTAGACAAAAGCTAAAAATAAGAAGATCGATTCTATTAAGAAAAACAGTACCTAAGAGGAGGTTAAGAGACCTATAAACTAAAGACTCTTTATAAGTAGATAGGTTTATAAACTTAAGATAGGTAATAAAGGTTAGATTACCTAGTATAAGGCTTACTAGATAGTCTACGGTTTTAAATAAGAAGAGAGTATTAACTTTAATAAAACCTTTACTACTATTATAAAGCTAATAAGTTATAAACTTATCTTTATAATTGCTACTACTCTAAACTAGGAGATTAAATAAATAGATATTAAAACTACCTTTTTATATAGTAATATTAAAGAAGAAGTTTATATAGAACTCCTAAATAATAGAGAGGATAGTACTAAAGTCTATAAACTTAAAAAAGTACTCTATAGATTAAAATAAGCTTTTAAAGTCTAGTATAACACTCTCTATAGCTTTCTAAAAACACTTAGCTTTAAACTACTTAATATAAATACTAGAGTCTTCTATTATAAAAACATTATTATTATAGCTTATATTAATAACCTCCTTATTACTAGTAGCTTAATAAAAGAAATCAATAAAATTAAGATAGTACTTAGTTAATAATTTAAGATATCTAATCTTAGACTAGTAGCCTTCTATCTTAGAATAATAATAACTTATAATAGAAGGTAATATACTCTTTAGCTAGAATAATACACCTATATTAAAAAAATACTTTATAACTTTAATATACTTAAAGCTAAGATATATTATATACTAATAGAAGTAAACAATTATCTTATAAGTACCTTTAAAGACTATAAAGCATTAAAGACTTTTAGATGTTAATATTAGTCTATAATAGACTTACTTATATATACTATACTTAGTACTTAACTAGATATTACCTACCTTATATCTATTATAAGTAGATTCTTATCTAATCTAACTAATAAATATTAGATAGTAGTAAAATAAATTATATATTATCTTAAAAGTACTATAAGCTATAACTTAGTATTTTAAAGTAAGCTTAAGAGACTTATAGGCTATTTAGATACTAACTAGGCTAGATACTATGAAACTAGATAATCTACTTCTAAATACCTCTTTAATATTAGTAGTAGTATTATCTTATAGTTATCTAAAAGATAGGCTATAGTCTTACTATTCTTATATAAAGTAAAACTTAAGAGAGAGATAAATACTATAAACAAAGCTATTTAGCTATAACGTCTCCTAGACTAGCTTATTCTAGAGACTAAACTAAGAGTTACTATAGTAATCCTCTATAATAATTAAGAGGCTATAGTACTTATAAAAAACCCTATCTACTATAACTATACTAAGTATATTACTACCTAAGATACTAAGATTAGAGAAGCATAAGCTAAAAAACATATAAATCTTATATTTATTAGTATAAAAGAGTAAGTAGTAGATAGACTTATAAAACCCCTTTCTAGAAATACTTTTAAGAAGTTCTAATTCTTAATAAATATTAAGAAGAGAGGTATCTAAAAGCTTAGTAAAATATTACTATTACTCTACACTTACTTAAAATACTATAAAGCTATATCTAATACTTTAAAGAAAATAAAAGAAGGTTATATAATATACTCTTTATACTTATACTATTATACCTTTAGATACTAAAAAATAAATCTAGTACTTAAAAAACGTTTTTTCTTATAATTTTTAAAAGTTATATAACTATATAATATAAATTATAAGAAGAGATTATATTACTAAGACTAATAATTTATATTATATAGTCGACTACTTAGCACTCTAGCTACTATACTAACTACCTATATATACCTAATACTTAAATATCTTATAATTAAACTCTCTTTATTATCTATAAATTATCTTTTTTTAAATACTTATCTTACTTAAAAAATGTTAAATACTAGAAACGCCTCTAATATAACTCTTAAGAAGTTAAAAGCTGTTACTCTTTTAAAAGAACTCTTCTTTAACTTCGTAGACATTAACACTCAACACCTAAAACTCCTATTACCTAGAAGTCTAAAGACTAACTCTACTAGTTATAATATCTAACATTACCTATCTAAAATTAATAGCACCTATAACAGAGTATACTCTCTCTATTAGATTATATAACACTCTATTATCTATTATATAAAGTAGGAAAAGGTAAACTAGCAAGATAATATAAATAAGTACTACTCTCTATTTAAATACTTCTTATATATCTTTAGCCTAGACTAAATTAAGTTCTAAGACATAATTATTACTCTTATAGTTACTTAGATAGAAACCTAGGTTAAAATAAACTAACTATAATACCTTACTATACTATAGTATACCTAGGTTATAGTTATTAAACGAAAACTCTCTATAGGCTTATAACTCTTTATTTTAGATACTAATACTAAAGTTAAGTACTAAGATACTAATATCGTCTCTTTTATAAGTCTACTTAGTATATAAAGAAAATTCATCGACTATCTATAAAAAGATAGAGGTAGAAGAAACCTTAATATTTAGATTAGTAGAGGAGGTAATACTAGCCTAGTTAAGAGATGTCTAGTTATCTCGAGTTACTTTATTTAAGACCTTACTAGTAACTAAGACTACCTTAAACAGTAGCTTTAGAGTCCTAGTTACCTTAAAGCTACTAGTTTTAAATAGGTTACTTTTAGTACTTAAATCGACTCTTATAACTATACTCTCTCTATTAGAGTACTAATAAATAAAGTTATTAATCTCTATCCTTAGAAGCTCTTAAAAAGAAGAGAACCTATTCTAGTAGACCTAGCCTAGAACGACTCTAAGAGTGAATAAGCCTTTAACGACTACTCTAGGTATAAGAGTACTAATTTAGACGATATTAAAGACGAGGATATAGAACCTATAGAAGTAGTAGAAGCTATAGAAGTAGTAGAGCCTATAAGAGTAGTGAAACCTATAAGAGTAATAGAAGTAGTAGAACTTATAAGAGACATATTACTACCTACTATATAAAGTCTTAAAATTAAGCTATCTCTAAAACGCCGTTACTCTAATACTCTACTACCTCTACTATACTAGGCATCTGCTATACTCTCTAAAGAAGCTTTTCAGATACTACTCTAACTCTTACTAACGAGGCCTACTAATATTATATATACTAAGTATAGAGGACTCTTAATTAAACGTTTTACTAGTATATAAAAGCGTATTAAAACTAATAGTATTAAGTATCTACTTAGTATTAATCGATTGATTAAAGTTAAAGTTAAGCTTAGTACTAATATACTTAAAGGACGAGATAAGGATATAAAGTATAAGCGACTTCTTATATATTTAAGAGAGTATATTAAGAATCGACTAGACTAGCTAATAGATTTCTACTATATCTTAGATAACTACGACTATATAAATAATATAAGTATAAGAGAAGATACTATACTAGGTAACTTAACTATAGGAGGCGTCTTAGTATATACTATAGATATAGAAGGAGAGGACGAAGTTAATACCTCTAATTAACTTCTTAAAAGACTCTGATTAGTCTTCTTACTTATATATTCTTCTCTAGCTTTTTATCCTTTAAAGGTTTTTAGCTAAAGGTTTATTAAAGTATATTAGTATTATAATTTAGGAGTGTTTAGATCGAGTAGGAGTATTAAATATCTATACTTGTTATATAATATAGGTCTTTCTAAACCCTCTTATATATAAGTAGAGAGTAATTCTCCTCTGGAATTGTTTAAGCAATATAATCATATCGAACCTCATACTATCCTTTCAACATATTGATAGTAGTTCCCTGTAAACCAATTTTTATTATTTAACATTTATTAGTCACTACCTATTTTCAATGTAACTCGTGAAGTCAGACTTGAGACAAATAGTGAGAGTAATTTGAAATAAGCTTAGGTATGTATTGTTCAACTACATTCTCTTCCACCATTCCTCATGTAGCTCACGAAGATTGACAGACGCGGGATCTCTGATGTATGTGGTCATGTCAACCAACGGATCTCTATCTATCTTGCTCGTTCCCCTTCCCAAGTACCACATCAATCGGTTCCCGCTTTCCTCTAAACATTCGTACTCCCAATCTTCCCATCTCGGTTCGCTAAGAACCATTCCCCAATGTGCTCCACTGCCAGGCCATAGCCCATGGATGAATCCCCCTGGTTTGCCACCGTTGTACCAGGAGCTACATTTATCGGAGAGTACTGTGGTTTTGAACATTGCGTTACAGTATTCCGTGAAATCATCGGCGGCTCGTTGCGATGGTGTCATGGATTTAATTCCCTCGCGACTGACCTTGCGCAAAATCTTCGCGTAGAAGGTGACCTGTGATTCGATGCTGAGGGGAATACTGCCTCCTCGACCCGTGTTTGGGCCCAATACAAAAAGAAGATTTGGAAAACCTGGCGTTGCTGCTCCTAAATACGTATACGGAAAACCAGGATCTCCACTGGGTTTCCACAAACTGGATAGCTCTTGGCCGCATGCCTTGATTGGAAAGGGCGGAACCATGTCTACATTTGCTCCAGTGGCACAGAAAACTGCGTCAACCTCGCGGTGTTTCCCATCGGTCGTCTCGATCCCAGTTTTTGTGAACTTCTTGATTTGAGTCTGGATGTATTCCACATTTTCTGAAGTAATAGCTTCCAGATATCCCGGCCCTGGAGTTAAACGACGGCAATGAGGAGAGAATTCCGGAATAATGCTGTCAAGTATCTCAGGTCTTTTGAAAGAATGTTCCTTCATGAATTCCGTAAGGGTTTGTCGAAAATCTGTGTTCGCCTTTGAGCCTTTGAGAAACCCCTCAAATCCCCTCCAGTACTTGTCTTCTAATTCTTTCCTCCACTTGGTATATACTGCTGGATCATTGAAGCTGTTTCTCAGCTCTTTGGAAATCGGTTTGGCTTCCGTAGACGTTGCATCGCCCGAAAAGGAGGCCGAAATCCATGTCTTGCTTCTCGCATAGTGATCCAAGTGAGCAACTTGAGGTTGTATATTCGTGACGACCTGAATTCCGCTTGCGCCATTACCGATCACAGCAACCTTCTTTCTTGTTATATCAAATTCAGTATCCCAATCAGAAGTATGTCTCAAAAGACCTGCGAAATCTTCAATCCCGGGATAGTCGGGTAATTTCCAAGCGTTGAAACGACCGATTGCCGTCAACACGAAGTCAGCTGTACAAATGAAAGTGTGGTTTTTCTTCAAATCAGTAACTTGAACGTTCCAAACGCTTTTTTCCAGGTCCCAGTCAAGGCTCGTCACTCTATGGGAAAGCTTGAGACAATCATTGACGCCGTACTTATGTGCAATATTTTTCCAGTATTCTTTAATTTCGGCGCCAGAGGCAAATTCCTCAGACCACTGGGCGTTTGGCTCGAAGCTGGCTTGGTAGACATGAGCTGGGATGTCACATCGAACTCCTGGGTATTTATGCTCATGCCATGTACCACTCTACATATTTGAATATCAAAGTTATCAGCACTCTAGAAGATTCAAAAATTGGAATGAAAAGAAAAGAAATGGGGCTAGAGTCAGTGAGATGGAAATGCCTTACCACATCATCGTTTTTCTCAAAAATCATTAGCTGTACGCCAGGAACTTTGGCAGGTATAGTGTGGTCGATAGTATTATCGTGATAAAATACTGTAGTATTTTAGATTAATATATTATTATGATATCCTAGTAGTACGTATCTAAATACGCTATAATACGATCGTAATATTATGATATTATATGGTATATCTTTTAATAACTTATAAGTGCTAAAACCCACTTTTTCTCAAAATGAGGCTATTTACACTTTTTCTATATACTCTTTTATTACTTACTTATTAGACTAAAATAATTTTTATTCATCGATTTGGTTGATAATATTTACCTGTAATTAAAGGGTAAAACTTAGTAGAATTTAATATACTAGTTTATTATATTCTAGCTAGTAATCTAACGTTGTTGTTGTCGAATTAGTACTTGGTGTTAAGAGATTTCTAGACATGTTTTCAACTCGCATAGGCCACCTTTTTAACCTTATAATATTTAGGTTAATTTAAGAGCTATTTATATAATTCTTTTTTTAAAATACTCTATTTAAATAGATCTATAATTCTAGCTATTTAGCTATATATTTTTTATATTATATATTATACTATATAAAGCTAAAATAAAAGGCTGAAAAGAAGTAGGGTAAAATCTAGGGTAAAAAGCTTAAATATTGTAGCTTAGTAATACTATAATATTATCATGATATCAATTAAAATACCAATAATATAAAGGATAATATTGTTAGATATCGTAGCATTTAAATAGTATAAATAGTATGTATTAAAGTAGGTTTCCAACAATATATCGTAGTAGTACAATATTCTAAATACTATCGACCACACTGGGCAGGTAACAAAGCCCCAGTGATTATGCCTACAATGCCAGCTCCAATCACAACAACCTTCAGCTTTCTGGGCTCGTCTATACATCGATCAACAAGATTGAGATCTCTGAAACGTGAAGAATCAGTCTCCCCCTCCGCTGGTGGCGGAGGTGTTCCATTGCTTTTGCCGTCCGGGGCGATCGCTATTCTGACTACGTGACCGCCTTGCGAATTGCGCTCAGTGACGCGTTCGATAGGTTCATCAACAAAGTCACCAATAGCCATGATTTGGTTTCTTCTGCGGAAAAATCGGCGACAACGAGACCGTGATTGTCATGTGGTGATGATTGAGGTTTTTATATATCAGAAGTTTTTCTGAATAATTTATTAAGCAACCAAACTTTTCTTCCTCGTGTCCCTCCTGATACACAGGTTAAGGCCAATTTTCCAATGATTGCTAGTGCATTGGCTGCTATGTGGTGGCACAACCCCCACTCCTATTCTCATGCATGTAAGAACTTTACGGCTCAAGGGTGCCTGGCTAATCCTTACAACTTGCTCGTACTAACTCGTGACAAGGTTCTGGCAACCACAGAGAAAGCAATCGGATCGTAAGTATATAGCCTAATATGCTAATAACGCAAAGAGCGTAACATCACATTCATGCAGGATCAGTCCTAGTGTCTCTCAAACCCCGAAGTGTGAAGTGTGAAGGTATCATTCCCTCATAGAGGAACACCCGCTACAAGCGAGGAATTTCGGAATCTTGAGACCAATCTAGTCTTACAATCCTGAAAGAATTTCAAACTCAACTGAATGTCCAAAAATTTGTTGCGATGACTGGTGAAACCGCTGGAGATATCCTAATCTCGGAGAGGAAGGGTCACCAATCACCCTATGATACCGTATCTTTGAGCTCCGAATTCCCAAACAAAGATCATGAGTTCTGGTGGCGAGCCACGGCTGCATCCCTCTCTATCCTCCTCGATAAATGCAAATATACCCAAAAGGACCAGTTGACACAACTTTACTGGTATCGTCGGTTTATTCTACCTGCTCTCGGCCCACGTCCAGTTCCCGGTGTCAAACCAAAGTTCCAACCTTGTCCTGTGTTTGACGGTTCAGCATGCGAACTGAGTATGAATTGGAAAGAACTGAATCAATCTCGAACGGTTCGATTTACCATCGAAGCTACCGGCTCAGCAGCTGGATCTGTGATGGAGCCATTCAACCAGAAAGAAACTGAACTTCTCCTGAGAAACATGGCCAAGGAGGTTTCCGATATGGATCTCAAACATTTCGACACTTTTGCTGGGGAACTATTTGTTTCCGGTGCTACTGCCGAAACTTTGATTCCCAAAATTCCTAAGGGAACACCACTGTCGCAAGTTTGGGTTGCATTTGATCTGCTTGGTAGAAAGGTACTGGCAAAGGTTTATTTCATGCCCATTCTAAAATGGATTGGAACAGGAATACCAACCAAGACTTTGGTGTTTGATGCTGCTCGAAGGTGTAGTGGTAAATATGGTTCATACGACGCCTCGATTGCACTTCTCGATAGCTACCTCGAATGCTCTTCGTCGGGAAACAGTGCTACCATTGAAATGGTTGCAATAGATTGCGTTGACTCCCCAAATTCTCGGATAAAGTTTTACCTCAGGACAGCTGTCAATACGCTCGCCATGGCTAGAGAAACATACACACTCGGCGGGAGACTCTCGGGTGAGCTCATAGAAGGAGGTCTAAAAGCCCTGGGCGAACTGTGGCCCATTCTTTTCCGCCTCTACGGTAACTCCGACATTGAAAATATCGAGGTACTTCCGGAGGGTTCCTATTGTGGTTATGCAATAGAGGCAAAACCAGGCCACGATGTCCCAAAAGTTAAGATACATATTCCCATCAGGAAGATCAAAGGAACCGATGGGCAAATCTGCGACTCACTAGCTACTTGGTTTGGACGGCGTGGCCATTATGAGTTTGCTGCTGCATACAAGAAGGATTTGGAAGATGTCTTGTAAGTTCAACTTCTTAGGGTAACCTATTTGCCGCTGATGTTTCTTTCGATAGTCCAGGGCAAAATATTGCAAGCGAGAACGGAACACATACATTTGTTTCTTTTACGTTTACGAGGAACTTTGGAGTTTATATGACAATGTACTACTCCACAAAGATTTTGGGGGTGCATATGGAGAAGGATATTTGGAAAGGCTACGATGCATTGTGGGCAAATGAGAACTTGCGCTGATATCACATCACGTTGACTTTCTTTGCTATCATATAAGGGATTTTTCTAAATATCATCTTTGCCGGGTTTTGAGTTTTTATTACCACAGACACACAACATTTCGCCAGATTTCATCCCCAAAACTCACAATAGTTTGCCCACACAATATGAAACTATTATATTCTTAATTTTCCAAATATTTGAGACAAGTTTATTTGAATCCCAGAACGAGGCGTTGAAATTGGAGAGATATAAAAACAATCAACTTAGAACTATTTATCGACAGAAAAGACTGTAAGAGATCGAGATTCAGAAATGGCTTCTCGCTTAGCTTGTCAGTTGGAACAGCATGAATTACGGCAGTGAATTGCGGATAGGGGGATAGGGGCACACCGACTTTATTACCACTTACGTACTAACCACTTGGAATCCAGGCTCTTTATTGATCATCGACCACCCCAAAGCCGCCTTCTAATCTGCTCATGTAAGATTCTTATGCCTGTGGCGCAGGACCTATCTGCAGCCGTCAGAATATAAGCAGCCCATGCAACTGCGATTGGCCAATCTATTCTTCAATGGATGCGCAGGTTAGAGCAAGATTATGCACGAAACTACGGCCTTAAATCATATGATAATTGAAAGAGCAAATCACGCGCTCCGCAATTTCTCACCACATATTCCTAGATGTGTTGGTCAGGGTTATGTTTCTTTGCCGAAAGCTTAGAACTCTACTGTAAGTGGATACAAATGAGAAGCTCCTGTTAAAAGGATAGTATAAGGTTCGATATGATTATATTACTTAAGCAATTCCAGAGAGGAATTACTCTCTACTTATATATAAGAGGGTTTAAGAAGACCTATATCACGTAACAGGTATAGATATTTAATACTCCTACTCGATCTAAATACTCCTAGATTATAATACTAATATACTTTAATAAACCTTTAGCTAAAACCTTTAAAGGATAAAAAACTAGGGAAGAATATATAAGTAAGAAGACTAATCAAAGTCTTTTAAGAAGTTAATTTAAGACATTAACTTTATCCTCTCCTTCTATATCTATAGTATATACTAAGACGCCTCTTATAGTTAAGTTACCTAGTATAGTATCTCCTCTTATACTTATATCATTTATATAGTTATAGTTATCTAAGATATAGTAGAAATCTATTAGCTAGTCTAGTTAATCCTTAATATACTCTTTTAAATATATAAGAAGTTGCTTATACTTTACGTCTTTATCTCGTCTTTTAGGTGTATTAGTACTAGGTTTAACTTTAACTTTAATTAATCGATTAATACTAAGTAGATACTTAGTATCGTTGGTTTTTATAACGGCACGAAATATATACTACAGGAGAAGAGGTATATAGGAGTGTGTTCGAGACTAAATAACGTGAGTAGATACTAGGCTCTAATATAGAAGAAAAGGAAAAACTATCCTTCTTCTATACTAAGTATAAACATCTATATATAAGAGGTTAGAGACTACTAAGTCCTAATAAGAATAATAACTGAGTTCTTTCTAATATAGCTACTAAAATAATAAGGGCTTTAAAGCTAAATATATAAGACCTTAAAGCGAAATATATAATATCTAATCCTTATTCTCTTTAGCCCTTTCTATCTTATAAGTTATAGGAGTATTAGTAGTTATAAAGGTATTAGTAGTTTTATAAATACTAATAATTTAGAATAGTATGCTATTATATCCTCTCTTTTTTAAAAAGACTTATCCTAAGTCTTTAGTTATTAATTAATATAGTATTAAGTTAACTAAAGTATTATTTATGTAATTATTATAAAGAATATAACTTATCTACTATTATAGTATCTAGTAGTCAAGGTAAGGTTAGTAGCTAGTAGTATTATTATTTTAAGAGATAATCGTTCTTTATTTACTATTATATACTATATAATAATAAATATAAATAGAAGAGAGGCTAATTATTAGTTATTAGGTAGAAAGCGGTATACTACTATAGAGTTATTATATTCTTACTATTATTATATATTATAATAGTAATTATTAAGTAATAAATAATAATTATAAAGTAATAGCTATTATTATAAGTAGTATATTAGTAGGCGACTTTTCTCTAATTCTAACTTCTCTTCTTCTTTTCTTTTTATTTAAAATAATATATAATAAGAATACCTTTTAATTAGATATATTCTTATATATTAACTTTTATCCTAGAATATATATATATATTATATATATATATATAAAAGTAAGTCTTTCCCTCCTTTATTAGGCCTAGTTTAGAGCTAATCTAATATAGTAAAATACCTCTCTCGTGTTCTCCTAGTACGCTTCTAGCTACTTACTAAGTCTACTACGTTTAGTATCTTTAGGTAAAATCTTAGAACGAAGATTATATATATGCTTTTAAGAAGCTAAAGTTAAAGAAGTATAAGTACTATATAGAATAGAATACTATATATATCTTAGTAAGTTTAATCTTAAATATATACTAAATCTGTTCTAACTTAAGTAGTTACTATAGTTTATAGAGAAGGAGTTTAATAAGCTTAAGCTTAAGAAGGAGAAAGAGGCTATTAAGAAGGCTACTAAGGCTTTAGATAAGGTATTAGTTATTACTAGTATAGAGGTACTAAAGAATAGTTTAGAGATATAGTTCGCTCTCTTAGAAGAGACTTAGGCGCTTTATACTAAGGTTATTATAAGTATCTCTTATTTATTAAAAGGGTTTTAGTTACTAATATTTAATAGTTCTTATACTATACTATAGAGGGTAGAACCTCTATCTAAACCTAGGTTTAAGTTCTCTTTAAAGCTTATTTAAAGAGTTTATAAGCGTTCTCTTCTAAGCTAGTTATAAGAGGTTACTAAGATAAGAAGCGTACTTATAAGAAGGAGGTAGAGGAAGAGCTAGTTTAGACTTCTTATGCTTAAAAGAGTAAGGAGGAGAATAATAAGTTAGAAGAGGGAGAGGCTATAACTTAGAGAGGGTTAGTAAGCCTTATTTTAGTAGTAACTTAGTCTTAGTTCTTTACTTTATTAATTTTAAATATTCCTACTAGTTAGTGTTTTATCTTAGGTTTTTATTATAAGTTCTTTATTAAAGGTAACTAGAATTAGAGAGTATTAATAGAGTTTTATAAATTAACTCTTTTACTTAACTCTTATCTAATTCTTCTATATTAATCTATTTAGAGAGGAGTTAGAATAGTCTTAGCTATTCTAGATATTTAGTATAAAAGTCTTTTAAATAATATAATAAACCTTAAAAATTATCTATAAGATACTAAGTAGGATCTAAATTATATCTAATCTATCTTATCTAGTACTATAACTATCTTTTAAAAAGTCTACTACTAAGTATTTCTTAAACCTCTTATTCTTATATATCTTAAATAATATCTAGTAGAGGCTTTAAAGCCTTTTATCTTAGTAGAAGGGTATTTAGATCTTTTAAAAGTATATTAAAGGTAAAAACATTATAAATTAATAATCCTTCTAGAAGTTTTAGCTTATAAGAGTATCTTATATAATCTAGTATTTTAAAAAGTCCTATCTACTATTTAATAAGCTTTTAGCTAGAACGATTTATTTTAAGATTCTTAGTAGATAAGTAAACTTTATCTCTAATATCCTAGTTAATAGCTTTTTAGTATTAATTTATATTATTCTCTATCCTTTTTTAAGCCTTATTTATATTATCTTTTATTATCTTCTAAGTAGAGTATATATATTAGGCTACTTTTACTACCTTATTATAGTTAAGACGTTTCTAGAGAATAGACGTCTTTAGCGTATTCTAGTTCTATAAAGTCCTTAGGTCGAGTCTAAACTTAAGCTAATAAGAGGTTATACTAATAGATAAGTATAAAAGTGTTATTTATACTCTATCTATTAGAGGGATTAATTCGCTCTAATTATCTTAGTAGTAGTTTATAAAGAGCTTTAGTCTCTAATTAATATATTAGTTTATTATCTCTATCTATCTATCTATTTATTTATAATAGGCGGTACTAAGCTTAAGCTTAATACTAATTATTTCATAAAATTTAGTCTAAAATAATAATATAAATTAAAGTCTTTAATTAGATATAATTAATTTAAAGTAGTAACTGAAATAGTAAATCTATTAAATAAAGAGTTTAGCTAAGCTTTTAGCGTTTATAGTTAAGTAGTAGAGTATTAATACTAAATCCTTTCTAAGTTAGTTAATAAATACTAGTATAGTGTTAAATCTATATTTATTCTTTAAGAATAATTTAAAATCTATATATAAATATTATATAAGATAGTTAAGTATTAGAAGAGAGTAAAGAAAGCTTTACTACTTAGTCTATTAAGGATAAGAGTATTTATAAGCTTAATAATTTACTATATACCTCTTATAGTCTAAACCTAGTCTAACCTAGTAGTAGTATTATACTAATAACTAGTATATCTTTTTCGTACTTAGGTAAGTACTAGATACTTAGTTATAGACTTCTTAGATTAGCTTTATATATAGTTTAGTATTCCTTTAAACGTAAAGTCGATTCTTAAAGAGAAGTAAATTATCTAGTAAAATAGAGTATTTATTTAGAAGTTTATAATATTCTTTCTAAAAGTAGTATAGATTATCTTCTTTTAACTTCTAAATTATATCTAAACTTAACTTTAGAATAATATCTATTATATTAAGAGATATAGACTATTTTTATAAAAAGATCTAAGTAAGTTTAGTATTAATTTAGAGGTTTAACTAATTAGGTCTTAAGAGAGTATATAAGTAGCTATCTAATTTAGCTTAATTATAGGTTTTTAGGTCTTATTTATATTAAGTTAATATATCTACTTTTTAATTACTCTTCTTAGATATAAATTAAATCTAAAAGTTAAAGTCTAATAAAAACTCTATTTATTAGACTTACTTAGCTATAAGTAGCTTAGTTATTATAAAGTATTCTAATAATCTATAGTCTAAATATATGTTAATATACTTCTAATATAATATAAGTTTAGAGTACTATTTCTTAAAAGCTTCTATAATAATAGATAGTTCTTTATTATAAATCTTCTAGTTTAATTTATAGCTAACTAGGACGTATAAGTAGAACTTAATAAAGTACTAAAGGCTATTATATTATTATAAGAAAACACCTACTATTACTCCTTCTAAGGAGTCTATTTCTACCTTTATATTATAATCGAGGTTAAAGTAGTATAAGGTTTATATAATAAGTAGCTTAGTCTTTAGTACTTTAAAAGCTTTATTATATTTAGATATTTATAGAAAAGGCTTTAAAGGGTATATTATTATAGTTAGGGGTTTAGTAATTTTAGTATAACCTTTAATAAATTATTTATAAAATCCTATAAACTCTAGATAAGACTTTATACTTATTATAGTAGTAGGTTAGACCTAGTTTTATAGAGGTTCTACTTTTTTAGGATTAACTTTAAGTTCTTTTATAATTAAGATAAATCTTAAGTATTTAACTCTAATAATACTAAATTTACTTTTCTTAATATCTACTTAGAGTCTTACTTCTTAAAGCTAATTTAGAACCTTCTTAACTTATTTCTTATATTTTTTAATAGTATTTAAATAAATTAAAATATTATCTAAGTAGGTGATATAGAAGTTATTTAGATAATTAATTAAGACGTTGTTTATATAATATTAATAGGTAGTAGAGCTATTATAGAGTCTAAAAGGAAAGACCTTATATTTATATATACTATATCTAGTTTTAAACGTAGTTATCTCTTCTAAGGTAGAGTCTATCTAGATATAATAGAAAGCTTATCTTATATCTAACTTAGTAAAGATTTTAGCTATTCTTATTCTTAAAAAGAGCTTATTAATTTAAGGGATTAGGTAGAGATTATTTTAGGTTAGAATATTAAGCTTCTTATAATTAATATAAAACTATAGCTTATTACTATTAGCTTTTTTAATAAAGAGTACTAGAGAGGTAAAAAGGCTATTATTATTAATAATAAACCCTTTATCTAGGTTCTTTATAAGATACTCCTTTATAGCTTTAAGCTCTATAGTTAACTATTAATATAAAAGCGAAAAGGAGTTAAGAAGTAGTTTATTTAAAGTAATCTTATAGTTATATTTATAGTAAGGAGAGAGCTTATTAGAAGCTACTTTTAAGAATACGTCTTTATAAGAAGAATAATATTTTAAGAGTTAAGCTTATATTAAGGCTCTTATATTATTATTATTTTAAAGAGAGGCTAACTTTTTATTAATAATCTAATCTAGCTTATAAATACTAGTTATATAAAATTCTAAGTTAGGTTGTTTTATATTAAAGTATATAGTATTAGTACTTATTTTACTAATAAAAGAGTATAGAGTCTAGTTTTTTAAAACTATACTAGTAGTTTAAAGGAGCTTTAGACTAGAGTTAAAGGTTAAAATTTTAAGAGGAGTTATTATTATAGATAAGAGTAATAGCTTAGCTATATTTATAAGTCTATCTTTTTCTATATCTTTCTTATTACTAGATAGTATACTCTCTCTAATTTATATCTAACTAGTAATTTAAAAAGAGTTTCTAGTTCTAGCTAGAAAGTAGAAGTAAGATCTTCTTACTAAAGTAGAGAGTTAGAGAGTAATCGGCTAGTTAAGTAATCTAGCTTTTTAAGAGATTAAGAAGGACTTTAAAATAGTTTAACTACTTATTACTAATAATTAGGTCTTATTATCTAAGGTCTAAGATAATAAAGAGATAGTTATAAATATAATGTTTATCTATATTTAAATAGAGTTATATAAACTAAGTTACCTAGCTTTTAGTACTATTATTATATTTATAAATAGATATCGAATATAGTAGTTTCTAGATCTATAAACCTATTACTTTAGATAATTAAAGAGCTAGGGGTCGATTTAGAAATAGGTACTTATTTACTTCTATATCTACTAAAGCTTATATTTTAATACTATATCCTTATATATTAAGAGTAGTATTTATAAGGAACTGTTTTCCTTTTATAAGCTTAAAGAGGTTAAGTCTAATTAGATTATATTTATATAGACTTAGAAAGGAATTTTTACCTAGGCCTCTTTGTTTTCCTTCTAACTTAGCTTAGAGTTAGAGTACTCTTTAAAAGGTTATTCTTCTTTAGGTTAATTATCTATTTTATTAATATTAAGAAGATTAGAGTAATTAGGTTTAAAATACTTAAGCTTACTATAATAGTAATACTTTATACTAGTAAGAACTTAGTCTATTAATATAGTTTTTGATTTTTTACTAGTAGAAAATAGTTTAGGAGTTTATAAAATCTTCTAAGAGGTAGGATTAAGTCTATAAGAGAGTAGAGAGGGTTTTAGAGTTAAGCTAAGTAAGGATTAAAAAGTATATATCTTTTTAAATAATAAAGTTATACTAATTAGTTTAGCTATAGTACTAGTTATAGATAACTCTATGTTTTAGTACTTCTCTTTATCTAAGGCTAAAAGATATACTACTATCTTATTAAAATTATAATTCTAATCTCTCTTAGCTAAAGTAGAGCTATCTTAAAGCTATAGTATAATCTTATCCTATATCTAGTAGAATCTTTCTAACTCTAGTATTCTCTTAAGTATAGTTATATTTAAGAAGTATACTCTAAAATCTAAAAAAGTTTCTCTTATATAACCCTTTCTATCTATTTATAAGGCTTAAAATTTATTTTAAATATTCTCCTTCTTATAACTAGTTAGGAAGTAAGAATTAAAGAGTTTAATTATATCTTATTAATCTTTAAAAGCTATGTTACTTATATTTAACTTATATTAAGGCTCTAAGTAGTTCTTAGTAAGTTTTATAGTTATCTCTTAGATAAAGGCTTTATAAGTTTTAAGTATATAGTAATAGTCGACGTTTACTTAAAGTCTATTATATATAGATATCTTCTATTACTTATAAGTAGATAAAGTACTATTATTTAAAGGTTTAATTTTCTCAATAATTTTACATTTAGTAGGTTATTAAGCTCTTAATAAGGTTTTAGCTTATAATTATAAGGTAGATTATTATAAAAGAAGAATATTAAAGATTAAGTTTTATATTTAAAGATAGTCTAGTATAATAGAAAAGTATAAAAGAGGAGTTTAATTATTTCTTAGTAAATATCTATTAATCTATTATACTAAATCTACTAATTAGGCGATTTAGTTATCTTACTACTAAATTCTTTTATCTTTTTCTTAGTTCTTAGCCTTTATAGCCTAAATTACTCCTTATATCTTATCTATATTAGAGAAGTCTTAGTTATCTCTCTAGCTTTTAGAAGTAACCTCTTTACCTTTATTACTCTAGGACTTTTTATTCTTTAGTAAGTAGTGTTAAGTTGAGGACTTTTCTATAAGTACTTAACTTTATTCTCTAAAGAGGGGCTCTATACTTTAAAGTAGAGCTTAAGAAGAACCTAGAGTCGCTTCTAAGTCTAATATATTAAATATTAAAAAAGAGAGAGTAAAGAGAGCGATTTAAGAGTTTTCTAGATAACTATTAATATTATTAACTATTTAAATTATATATAGTAATCTCTATACTAAGAGGGTTATTAAGATTCTTAAGAATACTTAGTATATTCTAATCTCTTAATATATAAGATACGATTTTTACTAGCTATTTATATAGATACTAAACCCTAGTATTACTAGCTGTCTAAGTAGTCTCTAATTACTTAGCTATTTAAGAATATGTTATTATAGTCTAATTCTAAGCTAAATCGAAATTGAAATAAAAAGAGCGACGATAAGCTTAAAAGAGATATTATAAAGACTATTACTAGTAAAGAAGAGTTTTTCTTTTTTATATAATAGTACGAAATATATACTATAGGAGAAGAGGTATATAAGAGTATATTCGAGACTAAATAACGTAAGTAGATACTAGGCTCTAATATAAAAGAAAAGGAAAAACTATCCTTCTTTTATACTAAGTATAAACATTTATATATAAGAGGTTAAAGACTACTAAGTTCTAATAAGAATAATAACCGAGTCCTTTTTAATATAGCTACTAAAATAATAAGGGCTTTAAAGCTAAATATATAAGACTTTAAAGCGAAATATATAATATCTGATTCTTACTCTCTTTAGCTCTTTCTATCTTATGAGTTATAGGAGTATTAGCAGTTATAGAGGTATCGGCAGTTTTACGAATGCCGACAATTTAGAATAGCGTGCTATTATAGTTTTAATACGCTTTTATATACTAGGAAAACGTTCGATTAAGAGTTCTCTATACTTAGTATATATAATATTAGTAGGCCTCGTTAGTAAGAGTTAGAGTAGTATCTAAAAGGCTTCTTTAAAGAGTATAGTAGATGCCTAGTATAATAGAGGTAGTAAAGTATTAGAATAATAGCGTTTTAGAGATAGCTTAATTTTAAGACTTTATATAATAGATAGTAATATATCTCTTATAGCTTCTACTACTCTTATAGCTTCTACTACTCTTATAGGTTCTACTACTTCTATAGATTCTACTACTTCTACTACTCTTATAGGTTCTATATCCTTATCTTCGATATTGTCTAAATTAGTATTCTTATACCTAGAGTAGTTATTAGAAGCCTATTTACTCTTAGAGTTATTCTAGGCTAGGTCTACTAGAATAGGTTTTCTTTCTTTTAAGAGCTTCTAAGAATAGAGATTAATAACTTTATTTATTAGTACTCTAATAGAAAGAGTATAGTTATAAGAGTCGATTTAAGTACTAAGAGTAACCTATTTAAAACTAGTAGCTTTAAGGTAACTAGAACTCTAAGACTACTATTTAAGATAGTCCTAGTTACTAGTAAGGTTCTAAATAAAGTAACTTAAGATAGCTAGACATCTTCTAACTAAGCTAGTATTACCTTCTCTACTAATCTATATATTAAGGTTTCTTATACCTCTATTCTTTTATAGATAGTTAATAAATTTCCTTTATATACTAAGTAGATTTATAAAAAAGATAATATTAGTATCTTAATATTTAACTTCGATATTAGCGTCTAGAATAAGGAGTTATAGACCTATAAGAAGTTTTCGTTTAATAACTATAACCTAGGTATATTATAGTATAATAAGATATTATAGCTAGTTTATTTTAACCTAGGTTTCTTTTTAAATAACTATAAGTATAATAATTATATCTTAGGACTTAATTTAGTCTAGACTAAAAATATATAAGAAGTATTTAAATAGTAGATAGTACTTATTTATATTATCTTACTAGTTTACCTTTTCCTACTTTATATAATAGGTAATAAAGTATTAAATAATCTAGTAGAGTAAGTATATTCTATTATAGCTACTATTAATTTTAGATAAGTAATACTAGATATTATAACTAGTAGAGTTAGTCTTTAAACTTCTAGATAATAGAAGTTTTAAGTATTAAGTATTAATATCTATAAAGTTAAAGAAGAGTTCTTTTAAGAAAGTAATAGCTTTTAACTTCTTAAAAGTTATATTAGAAGCGATTCTAGTATTTAATATTTTTTAAGTAAGATAAGTATCTAAAAAAGATAATTTATAGATAATAGAGAGAGTTTAATTATAAGATATTTAAGTATTAGATATATATAAGTAGTTAGTATAGTAGCTAGAGTACTAAGTAGCTAGCTATATAATACGAATCGTTAGTCTTAGTAATATAATCTCCTCTTATAATTTATGTTATATAGTTATATAACTTTTAAAAACTATAATAAAAAACATTTTTTAAGTACTAGGTCTATTTTTTAGTATCTAAAGATATAATAATATAAATATAAAGAGTATATTTTATAACTTTTTTTTATTTTCTTTAAAGTATTAGATATAGCTTTATAGTATTTTAAGTAAGTATAGAGTAATAGTAGTACTCTACTAAGCTTTTAAATACCTCTTTTCTTAATACCTATTAAGAATTAGAACTTCTTAAAAGTATTCCTAAGAAGAGGTTTTATAAGTCTATCTACTACTTACTCTTTTATACTAATAAACATAAGGTTTATATATTCTTTAGCTTATACTTCTTTAACTTTAGCATCTTAAGTAGTAATATACTTAGTATAGTTATAGTAGATAAGGTTTTTTATAAGTACTATAGCCTCTTAATTATTATAGAGGATTACTATAGTAACCCTTAGTTTAGTCTCTAGAATAAGCTAGTTTAGGAGACGTTATAGCTAAATAGCTTTGTTTATAGTATTTATCTCCCTCTTAAGTTCTACTTTATATAAGAATAGTAAGACTATAGCCTATCTTTTAAATAACTATAAGATAACGCTACTATCTATATTAAAGAGGTATTTAGAAGTAGATTATCTAGTTCTATAGTATCTAGCCTAGTTAGTATCTAAATAGCTTATAAGTCTTTTAAGCTTATCTTAAAATACTAAGTTATAGTTTATAGTACTCTTAAGATAATATATAATTTATTTTACTACTATCTAATATTTATTAGTTAGATTAGATAAGAATCTACTTATAATAGATATAAGGTAGGTAATATCTAGTTAAGTACTAAGTATAGTATATATAAATAAGCCTATTATAGACTAATATTAACGTTTAAAGGTCTTTAACGCCTTATAGTCTTTAGAAGTACTTATAAGATAATTATTTACTTCTATTAATATATAATATATCTTAGCTTTAAGTATATTAAAGTTATAAAGTATTTTTTTAATATAGATATATTATCTTAATTAAAAGATACATTACCTTCTATTATAAGTTACTATTATTCTAAGATAGAAAGCTACTAGTCTAAGATTAGATATCTTAAATTATTAACTAAGTACTATCTTAATTTTATTAATTTCTTTTATTAAAGTACTAGTAATAAGGAGGTTATTAATATAGGTTATAATAATAATATCTTTATAGTAAAAGACTCTAGTATCTATATTAAGTAGTTTAAAGCTAAGCGTTTTTAGAAAGCTATAGAGAGTATTATACTAGACTTTAAGAGCTTATTTTAATCTATAAAGTGCTTTTTTAAGTTTATAGACTTTAGTACTATCTCTCTTACTATTTAAGAGTTCTATATAGACCTCTTCTTTAATATTACTATATAAAAAAGTAGTTTTAATATCTATCTATTTAATCTTCTAGTTTAAAGTAATAGCGATTATAAAGATAAGTTTATAACTTATTAGCTTTATAATAGTAGTAAAGGTTTTGTTAAAGTTAATACTCTCTTCTTATTTAAAGCTATAAACTACTTAGTAGGCCTTATACTAAGTAATCTAGCCTTTATTACCTATCTTAAACTTATAAACCTATCTATCTATAAGGACCTTTTAGTTTACTAGTCTATCTACTACCTTCTAAGTGTTATTTTCCTTAATAGAGTCTACTTCCTTATTTTTAGCCTCTATCTATTTCTTAGCTTTAGTATAAGTATAGGCTTATTTATATATTTATAGTTTAAAAACGTTATATTATACCTAGGCTAGTAGTACTACTATAAACTATAACTTATTAATTAGCTAGTAGATAAGAGTAAATAGTAGTAGGTTAGATAAGAGTACTAGTTAAAGGCTATAGTTATCTATATAGTCTACTATATCGTCTAATAAGGTTCTAAGACTACTAAGGTTAGAGCTATTATTATTTATAGAGGGTTATAACCTTTAATATACTTATAACCTTAATACTCTTATAGTAGTAGATATAGCTAGATTATAGTATATAACGATTATAGGCTTTAATAGTAGTAGAGTAGATAAAGGTATTACTTCTTTATTTTAATAAAGTATTAGGATATCGTTTTCTAAATTATTAGATAGCTCTATAACTCTAAGGCTTTTAAGTTTAAATAAAGGTAGTAAGTAGCCTAGTCTTAGATATACTTATAGTTTCTTTATTTAACCCCTTTCTCTTAGAGGTATAAGTCTTTAATCTTTTATCTCCTAATAGTATATCCTACTAGTAGTCTATAACTTATATTTATAAGATTTTTTAATTAGCTTTATAACTATTTTAGTAGTATTTATAGTAGCTCTCTTAATTTTAAATATAGAGTTAGCTTTAAAGTTCTTACTTTATTATTAATTAGAATCTACTTTATTAAGTTATTAATCTAAAGTAATCTTAGAGGTAGAGACTTTAAATACTAGTTCTTTCTCTTATAAGTTAACTTATCTTTTATTAATATAAATATTATTAGCTTAAACGATTTTCTTATTAGTAGTCTAGATCTACTTAATATAATCTCCTTTATAGCTTATTAAGTATCTAGAAAAGGTTTAAGCCTCTTTAAGCTTACTCTTTTTAAGCTTATTTTTAAGAACTATATACTATAACCTTATAATTCTTAAATAATTAATATAAGAGTATAAGCTAGTAATAGCCTTAAAGAGGGAAATTTTAATAGCTATATAAATACGTCTTTAGTAAAGATAGATAAAGGTTTATAATAATTTAAGCTAAAGGTAGTTAATATAAAAGTTAAAGTAGTACCTTCTTATTATCTCTACTATCTATTATAAGGTTTACTCTAGGCGTTTAATAGCTCTATTTATCTTAAGATTATTTAGAAGTATAGTTTTAAGTATAATATCTTCTTTCTTAAGATATTTACTAAGAGTAGTACTAATATATTTACCTCTATTATTACTATAAATATAATAGATCTATTATTTAAAGCACTTATAAGTAGTCTTATATTCTTTAAAATAATATAATATATTACTTTTATATTTTATACTATAAGCTTCTACGTCTTTTATTTTATTATAGTAAAAGTATACCTAGTATTAAAAACTAAATAGTCTAGTTTTTAGAAGTCTTATAACGTCTATATATACTAATTCTATAAGGTATTATCTAGGCTCTATATAGCCTAAATAAGAAACTAATTTTATACACCCTTTTATATAAGTAGTATAGATATAGCCTTTTATATATATCTTTTTATCTATACTATAAGATCTTTTATAAAGTATCTTAATTACTTTATTACTTATATATCTTAAATAAGTATACTAAGTTATATTTACTAGCTTATTAGTATAGGCAATCTAGGCTTTAGTTGATATTTTAGAGTATAGGTAAGAGCATAGTAGAAGCTTATATTAGCTTAGAAGTGCTAGAAGTCCTTTATACTCTATAGACTAAATTATAGTACTAGGAAGAGTTCCTAGTATTAATATCTAGAGGTTACCTTTAATAGTAAGTTTATAGACATATAGGGTTTTAGTATTTAGTAGAGTTTAAATATACTTATATATTTTCTATAAGTCTACTTAGAGTCTCTTATTTAATAGCTATAAAAAAGAAAGAAGGTTAGCTCTTAGAGTAGAGTAGTAGAGTATATTAGAGAGTAGTAGTATCTATAAACTAGTTTCTATTTCTATAACTAACTTTACTATTTCTTTAGAAATAATAGATAATTATATTCTACTAATACCTACTACTATTTATAGTTTATTAGAGTCTAAGGGCCTTAGATTTATAAAAAGTAACTTCTAGTAATAGATAGATTTAAAGTATCTATTATTAATAATCTATCTTTATAATAAGGATTTAGACGTTAAAGCTCTTAGTACTTTAAGGTTTAGTATAAGATATACTATCTAAGCTTAATAAGAAACAAAGTAATAGTTAGCTTTATTATTTTAGTTAATAACTAATAGTCTAGTAAATACTATAGTAGTAGTCTTAGTATTCTTATCTTTTAACTTCTTTTTCTAATCCTAGGTATTACTTTAAGAGTAAGAACGCTTCTTATATTTAATAGCTTTTATAGCTACCTTATTAACTATTTACTTATTATAAGCTAGCTTTAGGTAAAGATATTTCTTAATATAATTTACTTCTAAATAATATATTTTACTATAATATATATATTTTAGTATTTTATTAGTTCTAGACTATTTATAAGTAAGTATACCTATTATTATATTATTAATATCTATAATTATATACTATTCCTTCTTTTAAACTACTATTATAAGTTTACTAATAGGTATAATATAGCTAGTATTATTAATATAGTTATAAGTCTAGGTCTAATATCCTTTAAAAGTGTTATATACTAGAGTAAGGCTAAATATATAGAGTTAGCTAAACTAAGGATCTTTAAGTTTAGTATCTAATAAGATAAGTAAGAGCTTATAATCAATCTAGAGGAACTAAGAGTTATACTCTTAGATAAAGGCGAAGACGTTAAGCTATAAGAATAAGAGCTTACTTATAAGTCGATTAAATTATACTAATTCTTTAGACTAAAATCGTTTTATAAGAAGTTATAAGATATTATTACTATTATTCTTAATATAGTTCTTAGCTAAGAAGCTATACTTACTACGTATTATATAAGATCTAATATCTAAGAATTTAATCTATTCTTTATCCTCCTTTCTATATTCTTTCTTCTTAGCTACTATTAGCTCTAGAATAATAGCTTATCTAAGACTTATAGCTTATACTTTTAAGAGAGTATCTAGTTACTACTTCTTATAAGTAATAAGCTACTTATAGTAGTAGTCTTTAATATAAAGGCTATTAATAACTCGTCTTTCCTATTTAGTCTAGTTAGCTTTATTAAGCTCTTAGATATTATTTTAAGTTTAATTTTTAGTAGATATAATTAAGAAGAGCTAGGTAGGCTAGGAGTAGAGAAAGTAGGAGTAATAAGTAAAGATTCTTTAGTATAGAGTCTAAAGATATTTATAAAGCTTAGAGAAGAAGAAAGAAGTTCGTTTTCTAATAAGAATAATTTAGTAGTATTAGAGCTAGTATTAGTTTCAAATTCAGTTTTAGATTTAGATTTAGATTCTAGATTAGAGAGTATATAGTTAGAGTTTTTAAGTAGGTTATCTTTATAAAAGTGTTTAAGATAAGTTTAAAGAAGAGTTTAAGTATAATAGAGAAAAAGATTAGGTTTAAAGTATAATATAAGTAAGTACTATCTTATCTTCTTTATTATTTAATAAGCTAGGAAGCGCCTTCTTAAAACTACTCCTAGTCTTTCTTAACTTATCTTAAATTAGCTCTTAGTAATCTTCTAAGACCTTATTTCTTCTAATATATTTATTTTAAAATTTTTACTTATATTAATTTAATTTTATAAGCTATCTAAGTAGTATATTAAGAGGTTAGTGTTTTTTAACTTCTTTAAGGTTACTAAGTTTTTTACTACTAAGAAGCTATATAGGCTAGGTTAGAGGTTAACCTAGCATTTTAGTACTTAGGTACCTTAGTACTTTTATTATAATATATATTAAGATAAATTAGGGGTAGTAATACTAAGTATAATAGATATAAGAGATCCTGTTTTTAAATTATAATAACTCGTATATCTATTAGTAGAACACGCTTATACTAGGTTAAGGAATTATTTAAAGACTTAGTAGTAATTTAATTAATAAGTCTAGAGTAGAATTCTAGGCTTATAACTTATTAAAAGGATAGTATAAGGTTTAATATAATTATATTACTTAAGCAATTCTAGAGAGGAATTACTCTCTACTTATATATAAGAGGGTTTAGGAAGACCTACATCACGTAACAGGTACGGATGTTCAACAGCTCTAAGTACTCCTGTCGTAATTTATAAAAGTCTTTGGTCTTTTCCGTTTTATCTCCACTATCTTCAGCCAACATGTTTTCCCTATACCTGAATAGTCATCTCAATATTGCCGGCTTTGACGTGACAACGCAGATTCGCCTTGCTTTTGCCACAGCTTCCGTTCTACTCTTGCTCTTTATATTTTGGCGCCGGGCGCTACCCAAACCCATTCCCGGCATCCCCTACAACGAGGAGTCTACAAGGCGCATCATGGGCGACATTCCAGACATGAAAAAGGCAAAAGGAGTTCGACTATGGTATCGTGACCAGCTATCCAAACACAATTCGCCCATTGTCCAGGTGTTTAATAAGCCATTCAGTGGCCCAACTCTTCTCATTGCAGATGCCAGGGAAGCCCGGGATGTCATGATGAGAAGAACGAAAGAATTTGATAAGAGTTCCTTGACGAACCAAAGTTTCAAATGCCTCCTTGGAAGTAGCCACATAAGCATGAAGTCGGCGGATCCTCGCTACAAACATAACAAGGAATTATTGAGGGATCTCATGTCACCTAAATTTTTGAATGAGGTTTGTAACCCATGTTGCCCCCTTGTTTCTTCGATCGTCGTGTAACTAAAGAGGAAGGATGCTAAGTCCATGAGTGCAGGTGTCGGCCCCGGAAATATACCAGAAGATGACATTGCTTCTCGAGTTATGGACAACGAAAGCCCAAGTTGCCAATGGAAGACCGTTCGCGGCCAGTGGGGACCTTCACATGGCCGCACTTGACATCATCATGGCGGCTACATTTGACTTTTCGCAAAGCGACACCGCACTCATCAAGCAAATTGAACATACAAAAAGCCAAAACAAAGAAATGTCTGAGAGAAACAGGACTCTGCAGCATGAGCCGTTTTTATTCTCGCGAATTGCGTTAGATCCAGAACTCGAAGCATGGACATATCTTACCCAAAGCTTTGCGGTACCTTTCAGGTCGCCGCTGCCATACCTTGGGCATTGGTTATATTTGCAAAAGCCTCGTTCCAGAATTGCAAGAAAGAAGAGAAAACAAGTGACGGTGCGAAACATTGAAAGAAGTATAGGGCGATTGGAGAAGAGTGGGCAAGAGATGAATTTGGTTTGCGCAGCAGACCAGCTTTTATTGCGCGAGAAGATGTCAGCAGAGAAGCTTGGAATATCACCCAACTTTTACAAGAGTGAGATTTTTGACGAGGTTTGTTCACCCTCCATGTTAATCTCAGGTCCTACCAGTGACTGATACTTTTGACGACAAGTTGTTTGGGTATATCGTAGGCGGACACGATACCGTTGCCACAACTTTGGCATGGTGGGTAAAACTAATGGCCCGATTCCAACCAACTCAAGCCCGTCTACGTGATGCGCTTTACGCTGCGCACGAACAACCCCTTTCTGAGGGTCGCCTCCCTACTGCTAGCGAAATCACGCGAGCCGAAATTCCTTATCTGGAGGCTATTATTGAGGAGACGCATCGTTACGCTCATATTGTTCCTGGCCTCTTTCGACAGAGCAAAGTCGACACACAGATTCTTGGCTACCAAGTCCCCAAAGGCACGAATGTCATATTCGTCACCAGTGCGGCAAGTTTTATGGAACCAGCGTATACCATCGACGAAGAAAAACGGGCGGAGACTGCAAGGCAAGCAAAGGACCGCTACGGAGTGTGGAACTCCTCAAGTATTGGGGAATATATGCCCGAACGGTGGCTGAGGCCAGAAAAGGGCCAGGAGAATGGAAAGACGGTCGAGCGTGAGGCGTTCAACTCCCATGCTGGACCACAACTAGCATTTGGAGCGGGACCGCGAAGTTGTTTTGGTCGCAAGCTGGCATATCTCGAGCTGCGCATGGTGATCACAATGCTAATATGGAACTTCAGGTTTTTGGAGCTTGGAGAAGAGTTGAATGGATTTGAGGTCCTTGATTCTTTTGCGCTACAGCCAGCAAAGTGTTATGTAAAGCTAGAGAAAATCAATTATTAGAGTCTCAAATGAAACCATCACAATATATACTATCGAAGAACTCGGTATCTTTCCTTGGAAAACAACATTCTGCTTTACTAGCATAGATACAGCACAGAAGTGAGCATATTTTAGACGAGTTGTGATAGAAGGGCCGACGTTCCAGGCGTGTACCCTATAAATAAGCCTTTTTCCCCCGTAAGCGGCTTCAGGGCTAGTTTTACACAACGTTTAGGGAGTTGCCCCTGAAGGATCCACGCTACACCCTACAGAGGGGTATGGCCATGGCGCCTTCTCACTAGCTACAGCGGATATTCCCTGAAGGGAGATCAGGCAAGCAATTCCACCAACTTCAGAGCTCTTCAGAAAAACTTATAGAGGACTAGCCAATGAATCGTAAATAAACCATAGTGTAAAAAACCTACATTCAATTTTGATAATAAGGTGAGCCTAGTGCTACGGTGAGTTACAAGTTAAGCTTCTCTCTTAATAATATTTTATATACTATGCTTTTTTCTTCCTAGGTTTTTTCTTTATTTAATTTAGAAAAGAGGAAGTTAAAGTACTTTTTAAGATATAAGACCTAGCTAGAAAGAACTACTATATCTTTTTATATCGTCTCTACTTATTACTATATCTAAGTTAGTATAATAAGAATAAACTTAATTCTTGGAAAACTCTCTTTTTATAAGAATATCTCTAAAAAGCTAAGTAGTCTTTACTAAGACTTTATAAAAACACAGATATATATAAAAGTATCTATTTTCTTTTTAGAAAGTATATAAAGTAAGAAAGAGAATATGGAGCTCTTATTAGCTACTCTAAAGAAGCTAATAATATATATTATTATTAAGTGAAGAGAGAAAGAGTATCTAAGAGATAAGAAATTTTCTAAAAGAGTCTTATAATAGAAGCTGAACTCGTAACTTACTATAACTCGCAACTCACAGTGGTGTCTTTTTAAGTCTTAAAAGTAGATTTCTTTTGATTTTATTCAAGTCTGTTTTGTGCTTTGTAATTTGTGTTTTTATATTAGCTAACTCTCTGCTAATGTCCGCCGTAATAACTTCTAACTCCTGAGAGAAAACGGACTTTTCCCAGGACACCATGGTACGAAATCTCACTCCAAAAATAAGCATCCCGAAAGAAATATTTGCATTCTTAGTTTATGTGCATGCCAAATGATCCCTATGACTCGGTCCACGTTTCCCACTCAAAAGTGCCCGAGGGCGATCATCCGCAATAGAATCAAATCCAACACCCATATTTTACAATACCTATCCTACAAGTCAAGTCTGGTGTGCCTGAAGCCATATTGCCTCTTAAGAAAATCATCGTTCCCCTAGGGTGCGCCTCACTTTTCCGCTCTTTCCCGTAACTCCAATAATGCTTCTTCTCACTCTCACTATCTCCCCTTCTTTGTGTAACTTTCGTGGTGTTGCAATGAGTGCGATCCTCAAAATCCGCCACCATCGCTGCGAAGAAGGAAAGCCTTCTCACCAGTTAGCTTCCTCGAAGATAATTTCAGTAGTGGGAAACTTACATCATTCCGAAGATGAACACGATTATAGGCATAAATCGCATTATCGATCCATCCCTTCCCTCCTGCAAGAAATCGTCAGCCAGCCCTCAGCCATCCATCCCATTCTCAAAAAAAAACATACCATATTTAACATTCGCAACACAACAAGCACAAAGTCTCAACGGGCACTCGACACACATCTCCTGCGCCATGCCAGGACAAAGCATACATCGCTTGTCCTTCTCCGTCGTCTCAAAATCTCTGATGATATTCTGAAACTCGCGATGTCGATGCGACAAAATCTTAAGCTTCTCATCCTTACACTCCCCACAAATCCTAGCTCTCGTAACATCAACCTGCGCCCACGGATTCCCGCCACAAAACCTGATTTTTCTATAAGCGCGAATGTCCATCCCATCAAGATTGCTAATGGTATTGTGTGAGGTCGGCTTAGCGATCTGGTATTCAGCAGCAGCTTGAACAAAGATAGGACCTTTTGCGAGCACCTCTAGTGGATGATTCTGTTGGAATCCCTGCATGTGCAGTCGGTACGCGCATGCGCGGTCGCGAGGATCTGGATATCCGTGATCTGGACGGGCTCGTCGCATCCACTCTTCGAGAAATTCCCCTTCTTTTGTACTACAATCTGGACAGTAGCCTCCTGAAGCTTCGGATGGGAGGAGGAAGAAATCGTTGGCAATGCCGAAATCGCAGTCGAAGGTGCAGAATGTGCAGTGTTCGAGAGGGTTACCTGAGTTGGGGTTACATGGCTTGATGTGTCCTAAAGCAAGTTCTTGAAATGTGGGCATGACTTTTGCGTTGATTTGAGGTGGGTAAGCTGGACCAACTGGTTTTATGATTCTGTTTGGGAGATGTTCATGGAGGCTCTGGAGGATGCTTCTTGCAACTTTGGCCTGGCGGAGTGTATCCGCCAATTCCACTTCTCTTTGTTTGGCTTGGTCCTTTTCCTTTTCGTGCTTCGAGGCTTCCTTGCTCTTCGATAATGAGACTTTTGTGCCTCTTACTTTGTGATCTAAAAGCTCTGCGACACCTCTAGAGCCTAACTTGATCTTAACACCGAGGGTTTCTGCAACTTTGTAAACATCCTGACTTTCATCTACCACTGATGTTGGAAAGGTCAGCTAAGGTTTGTCATCAAAAGAGGGGTGCTGTTTGGATTCTGCTACTGACCTGGTCTGTTTTCCGATTCCCGAACCTCTTCCTGTTCCTCCTCTGGTGTGGGTGGTGGTGCTACTTGGAGATATTCCGACACACCTGGACGTACCTCCACTCGCCTAACTTGAACAGGAGTTCCAAGAGGGTGCATTCCATGGTTCCGAGATAGTTGTTGAGCATACTGTTGTGGAGCTTGATGATTCCATCCAGGATGGTTTCTTGGTGAAGGTTGTGGAGGTAATTGGACCTGATGTTGCGGACCTTGATTATTCCATCCTGGATGATTCATTACCGAGGGGTGTGGGTCTTGTTGGGCTTGTTGGGCTTGTTGAGCTTGTTGAGCTTGCTGTTGCGGTACTTGATGATGCCATCCAGGAAAGTTCATTGGGGGGAGTTGTGGAGGTTGGATTTGATTTGGACGTTGAGGTTGAACCAGGCCTTGGCCAGGAGGCATCATTTCTCCAAAGATCTTGAAAAAGACTCGTGATTGGGCCCAAGGGTGTGGTATTTCCGCGATTCTAGCTCGGATCTTTTGCAATGCGTCTTGAATACGGGGATCTTGTTTTGTAAGCTTTCCCTGGATGAACTCTCGCCCATGGGGGGCGTCTCGCAAGAACGTCGCCCATGCCTCTACGGTAGCCTTGCCAATCATTTGTAACATCTGGCGATGCTGTTGTGGTAGTTGGTCAATTGGGGGGTAGTTATTGACAGCGGCTTGGCCAACTCTGTTTTGTGCAGAAAGATTTGGTACTGAATTTTGTGTAGGAACACCAAGACCTTGAGGCATAGCTTGAGCACCTTGAACGTGATTGTTCGCAATCTGAACATCATTGCCGACTTGTGTCTGTAGAGAACTACTTACAACCGCGCCCTTGCGGAATCCGTTTCTGGGGTCGATATCTTCATCTGGGACCATGACTTTCAGTTTCTTGGGGGGAGGTGGCATGCTTCCTGATGCGATAGGGAGGTGGGGGAATGGATTGAGAGAAGCTTGGTCGGCAACGGTCGCCCATTGTCTTTGAGCTGGTGGTCGCTTCTGGGCTTGCGAAGGCTGTTTAAGTCGCTCACTCGGTAATAGTTTTCGTGCTTGCTTTGTCCCAGCAGATTCCTTTGCAGGCTGACTTGGGAGAGTTGTACGAGCTTCTGTTTGCTTTGGTAAAGCAGGCTGGCAGGGTTGTTCGCTCAATCGTCGTACTTGAGGTAGGGTATTCTTTGGCACTGGCACCTTCGGTACTGGTACGGGAGTTTCCTTTGGTCGGTGATTGGCATGAGGAAGAGTCTGCGAAACGGGTTCTTGCTGGGGTTGCGCATGTTCGTTGGATTGGGCAGGTTCCTTAGGTGGATCGGCCCTCTGTGGTTGATTGACGGATGCCTTCAATGGTAGTATTGGCACCTTGAGATTCGCGGATGAACGACGTCGTTTTTTGGAAGTTTGCTGGGATGGACTTAACGCAGGAGGGGTTGAGGATCGAGCCGCGGCAAGGGGTTGATAGAATGGTACGAGAACGACAGGATGTTTTGCGGTAGCGTGAGATGGAGGAGCTTCGCCCGATTTTGCCTGAGTTGCTTGCGACGGGGTGACTCTTGATTGAGATGGCTTCCTCACTCGGGACGCGGTCTTCGGCGACGAGGCTTTTGTGTTGGCGGCTGGTGCTAGCATGGACTCTGCGGTTTGTGGTTCCGTGGGTGGTGCTTGCATTAGGCTTCCTTGGGGAGTCTTTTCTTCGGTAGCTGCTGCCTTATTCTTTGCGGTGCTCTTCTTCTTCGTTGAAGAAGAGCGCGCCGGTGTCTTCTTTGGAGGCGCCATGGTCGGGGAGCGCGGTGCACAGAGCTCTTGTCAGTATTGATAAGGTTTGGCTTACAAAGTAAAGTGCGAGAAGCACTTGCGGTTGCAATTGATTTGTTTTGGGGTTGTATGGCGTGTGTTACGAAGAGGGGTTGTCGATGGTAAGAGATCGCGATACGGCGTGGGGGGAAGAGGCGGTGCCGTTGCTGGCCAACAGTGAAGGTTGAAAACCTGCGACTTTGCGATGGATGACGTCGCAAGGTTGAGAGGAAATCTAATGAATGTCGCGATACCACGTTGTTGTATTGCTTCAACCTTAACTTCTTTTTTATCGTCTCAATTGCCAAAATCCTCGCTAAATTCCTACTTCGAAAGTGACTGTAGGAGATAACTTTCCTCACCAGGTCACATCAAAGTGTGTTTTGATACAACATCATAACTTTGATATGTCTCTATATCACGCTTAGCCTCTTTCAGAGTAGATACTGCCCCACACAACGAAAGTTAGGGCTTTTTCTCCACATCCCGTCCATCGACAAGTGTCCTCCCATTGGTCGATCCAACGACATGCCCCTATGCGATGTGCAACAAAACTCTGACCCTGGCTCTAAGTCTATCTGATTGGCCAGTCCTGGTCTGGCCATAGCTCCTCAATATAAGATTGATATTGCAACTGTTGCGAGCCCCCTCCTCGCCCCAACCATTGAAGCCATAAAATCCGCCAGGCTTTCCCAATTTCGTTTTCTGCATACCTCTGGTGGTCAGGTTTCGAACGCCAAAGGGCTGGAGACTCTTCATTTCTCTTTACTGCGTTCATCTGGTCTCGTCATTTTCGATGCGACATGGAATATTTTTTATATTCGCTTAGCTCGGTCCATGCACTACCACCAGGATTCCCACAATTTGAGGCTCTTCGAGCCACAAGACTCGGAATGAGGGTATCTAACACGTTCGTACTGGAGTGATGGATTTTATCAAGTATATTGGGGAAGTCTTCTCGTCCATGTAGGTGATCGCTTCGCGTATGTTTGGCCCCCCCATGTACCATTTGGGACATGGAGTACGTAAAGGTGATTTCCAGACATTCGTCAATTTCAACCACAATTCTTTCTTCCTTTCGCTTTCCCTGTAGGCTACTTAGTTGTTTCTGTTTTGAGTGTCAGCATTGCTACTCGTATTTTGACATTTCTATATTTACGTTGATGCTGATGAGAAAGGCCCCACCTTTCGATGTTCGAGCCTCAGGAAAGAGGCATCAACATCCGAGAAAGCCCTTGGTGCGAAATCTTGAGCTCGACGCTTTCAAGTCAATCAAACACCGATATCGAATGGCGCATGATGGTTGCTATGGCTAGCAATTGGAGCTCTTGGAACACAAATCGAAGGACGCTTTCGATAATCTGTATGGCAAACCGCGCATTCCATCACAGAAGAAATAAACTCCGCGCCGCGCAACACAAACACAATCGCGAGCGAGGGGTCTTCCCATGATCTCGAACATTTCTCAGGTATTCGCAGAGTCAACATGCGCCGATCAAAGGTTGGGGCCGAAAGAGGGGGTTGGCATAACTAGAAGGGGCACTCGTGGCATGGAGCCTCCTAGCTCGAGATAAAGGGACGGCCAACACATCGATTGCGCTAGGGAATATACAAGCCATTATTCCACTATGGGCCTGCGAAACAAGCGGAACATCCACGGAACACGAAGCTAGTTAAAATATAAGGAGTAAATGTTGGTTGGCGGAGAATTTAGCTAAGAGGTGGGCAAAGTCTTCAGGACCTCCCATCCCAGGAACGAGGCCCGAGGGTCTCAAACATGGAGGACCTCCCCCTAATCGCTCTTCCCCTTTTTGAATCTTTCTCAAAAGAAAATTGTGAAAGGGAAAGAGCGACAGACTCAACAGCGCATTCGAGCCGATTCTCCCACTGCAAACCCGAGCACATCGACCGGAAATATCGTGGATTGCTACGGAAATTATTCGAGCTATCTTCCAATTCCACGATGTACATCAAAAAACGAAAAGAAAGGCTTTGGGATAAGAGGGTGGTCATTCAAGACACACGGTGAGAATGCTGGCTGGTGGTTGGAATTCTTTGGGAGGGGATTGTATTGTAGCCTGTAGCCATCTCGACAAACGCAAGTAGGAGCGTTGGAATCGTTCGTTAAGAGACTCCCGGTCAGAGACGGAAGCGAGTGCTTCGAGACGCTCTCTAGGTTCCGGACCATTTCTTGCTCAATACAAATTAAGTGCAGCCCAGCAGGTCGAACTTTGAAGTGCTGGTTAGCCTCTAGTCGCTCTTTCCCAATTGTTTGTAGAAGCGAAGGAGCGACCACTTCTACCGTCAAGAGGAGGTACCTTAGCAACCGATCTTTTAGCTGTTCTACCTAGAAGTCTAACCTGAGAAACGGAAGGAATATCCAAACCTCAATCATTCTTGGGAGCATACCTTCCAGTCATTGTTCTACAGTGGCCCGGGTCTTCAAAACAACGGAAAGCGGTTGTAATATGAGGTGGCATGGAAAGAATGCTGGATGGGAGTTGAAATTGTTTGGCAAGCGACCGCGCATCGTTTCAGGAACGACGAACCCAACGCTGGAGTGGATTTGTGCACCAAAAATTGATGCGCCCGAAAATTGGTGCTCGTTGCTTTTTGATGTTTTGGTGGGGTGGTTGGATGGGTGGTGGCTCTTTCCGTTCTATTTTTTGCTTGTATAGAGAAGATTGTAAAAAGGAAGGAGCAACCGATTGTACAGCTTGTCTTCATGATTGCATTCTGTCTTTCTTCCTCGCCGCTCTTTCCACTCTGGTCTTTGACACAACCTTGTCAGGGAGGCGCGACGTGACCGATTCCATGTCGAATTGTCGACGACCAGATCTTTGAATTTTTGCCTCGTTCTCCGTCAGCACCTCGACATCAAGTTTGTGCAATTGCTGTCAGATTTTTGTCCCTCTCGTGGCACTTGTTTTTTTTTTCTCGGTCGCTCCGTAACGTTGTCAGTCATGCGGAAAACCGTACATCTGACCCCCAAAAAATATTCGAGTAACTCACAACCGGCGGTGTGGCTTCTAAGCCTTAATGCGCAGGTTGCAAGCTTTCATGAATGTTGTCGCGAAGTATTTTCGTTGTACCTGGAACTTCAAAAAGGCCCGAATAATGATCGCGATCTTTGGGTGTGGTGGCATTTTCGGCAGATGCGATTAGGAAAGTGGTGCAGATGGTCGATTTTTCAACTCCCCCAACGAGATATCTGGTGTTCTATTCGGAAGGCAATTTCACATGCTTCTTACAATCTTTTCTCCTCGCGGGTTTGATAATTTTGAATTTTCTTTTTTAGCTGCAAAGAACAGCGATTCTCTTTCTCTTTCTCAAGAAATGACATAGGAATGATCCGAACCCAAACTCCTCAACTTCCCCTTCCAGACCAAATGCAAAACATCGTTTCACCAGTCCAGTGATTGGGCATTATCACAAACTCCTAAAGCAAAGCAAGTATGAAATGTTCATCATTTCGAGACACCTCGCTCAGCCTCCTTCTTCCGTCTCTCCAACCCTTATAGTCCAGCATGGGTCTGGACGAATTGTGCAGCAACTGGGGCATCGTTTCCGTACTTTGCATAGTTAGTTATTGTTCATGCGTTCGGATCTGGTATGTCTTACAGTTGAATGAGGTGGGAGGATCAAGATTCCCCCGTCGCAGATGTTATCACCGTCATGGCAGATGACGAGGACCTTAGACGATGCGATAGTTCCAACGGCTGATCCCTTGTCTGGGTCTCCGAAGGTGATGACTTGATGTTCTGTCAAAACCCTTTCTTCAAGGGTGCATGGTGTGGGACTTACCAGATGAGATTTTAGCAGTTGATGCAGCAGTCAATTGTCTTGCTGCATTGTGTACCAATTGACCGCCTTGACTGTTTGGAGTTAGCATTTAATAGACTTTCGGAGCTGGTCAAGGAGGACTTGCCTGAAGCCAGCCATCACCACTTTTGTATTTGGGCATTGCGCGTATGCTCGCTCCACCAAGTTTGCCATTGTTGTCGACCCTGTCCCATCACCACCTTGTAAGAAACCCAGAACGCTTGCAGAATATGTGACCCCTTGAACCGCCAAGTTGTCTGCACCGATCAAAGCAGCAACTGCTCTGAAAAAGATTGGGCCGACAGATGTTGTTGCTCCCACGTTTCCTGGTGCGGATGTCCTATGAAATGGTTAGCGCAATACTTTTTTCTCGGCAAGGAACTCGACTGCTTACCCTCGAGCCCAAACGATTGTAACTGCCTTGCATGGTGTTCCGTTCAAGAGATCATTTTGCGTTTCCAATGTCAAATCGCCACCGCGTTTGAACAAGGACAATGATATTGGGAAGGCGGTAGAGAGGGAGACTGCCAAAAGAGACAGAACAGCTGCAGTGAATTTCATGATGCTGACGGAGAATAGAGGACGGAGGACTCGGGGCTGGAGAGACCAGAGAAGCTATGGGTGCACTTTGAGAGAAAGCAAAAAGGACAACAGAAAAAAGAAAAAAGAGAAGACCTACCAGATTCAAGCAGATCTTATAGGGGAAGCCCCCCCCTCCCCCAACTCCCAGAGAGGCTTACCATCACCGATTGGAGGAAACCCAGTTGCCAATTGAGTTTCTCTTGACATTCCACATGTAGTAGAGCATTTCCTTTGCCCGAGATTCCCTCCAGGAACACAACGAATCCTCAACTTCCAAGAAGGTGTGTGTCAACCATTGGTAGTCAAAGCACAACTCCAAAATCGGCATTCGATCTAGTACAGGAACGCGGGGCACCCACCTTAGTGGTGTCTTTCATCCCCCACCCCCCTCATTGGACAGGGGTTCTTCGCTTCTCCGATTCGTTTTCCTTGGCAAGGCGGGTATCCGATGCACCTGACTTGTTAAATCCCGTCCCCACCCCCATTGGTTCTTGACTATTTGACTTTCACATACTAAGACTAGAAGCCGGTTTTTTGTACCTGAAAGGTTTGTTGGGGGTGTAATAAGATCTAATGCAGTAAGCGCTGGAGGCTTCTGTTTGGTCTGCTGGTGAGATGCTGCATCGGGTTTCGGCAGTTAGGGCTTGGGAAATCAGGGGTCTCGGTGATGATGATTCGCTTACAACACGGGGAAGGCCGGTTAATATCATGGAAGTGCACTAGAATGAATGGAGGCTAAGCTTGATGGGGGAGTTGGCAGGTGCTGACACACTTTTTTTGAACGTCGTCGTTGCAATGGAGGGGCTTGGAGGGGTTTTGCTTTTTTTTCTTGTGCTCATGCGTTTGCGTTCTTGTCCTTCTGAAGTTAGGTTTTTAGGAATGGTTATCTTGAGAGAATCTCCATTTTGACCACGCTGGGATGTCTAGAGTATTCATGTTCTTATCTCTCGTCGTTCTTCACATGCCTTTCCTCGATTTCGAGAATATAAGATCTTACCTCGTTCTTGGAGATACTTTCCATTACCTATTTCGAGATCCACGAGGAGAAACAAAGTCTTTTGCTACTTCCCAACGTTTTAGTCAGCTTACCTTTCACTACATGAGTTTTTTATTACTATTTGAAAACGTTACTAAGGTGATAGTCATAGTATTATATTATAATTTTCCGTCTTATAAGTCTTCTATTAATATTAGAGGAGATTTTATAATCAACCTTTACTACACTTTTAGTATATACTACGGAACGGACATAAGCGACTACTCTTAAATTTTTACTTATAAACCACGTAAGTATATCTAGAGAGTTATTTACTTCTACTTAGTTATAAGCTCTCTATAGCTACTCTCTATTTCTAGCTCTCTCTCTTTTACTATTCTCTTCTCGCTATTCTCTCTCTCTTTCTCTTAGCTATTCTACTAATTAATATCACTCTACTTTATTTTTATAATTTTAATAGATATATAAGAAGAATAAGAAAGAAGAAAGAAGAAAAAGTTAGTATTAATCTATAACTATTATACTCTTTTAAATACTTTATATAACTTTTCTAATATCTTCTAAATTCTTTTAGAAAAGACGTTTAATTAAAGTAAGATATAAATACTCTATATAATCTTCTACTCTCTTAATAGTAACTATCTCTTTCTTTTTAAGTTAATAGTATAGAAGTATAGAGAGCAAAGAGAAGCGTACTAGCGTAGTAGTAGTATTTTAGATTTCCTAGCTAGATTAGTATTTCTCTTCTTTCTAAAAATTCTTATTTATATATTTTCTTACTTTTAAAGCTATTCTTTCTTATTATATCTCTCTTCTTAAACACTTCTAGTTTATTATATTCTATCTCTAGCTTTTAATCTATCTCTCTCTTCTAATTATATATAAAGCTAATTTCCTTACTATATATATATTATAAAAAATTATATACTAGTAGAATAGCTTTATACTAATAATACTAAGTATACTATAGTAGCTATACTAGCTATACTTATAATAGCACGAAATATATACTATAGAAGAAGAGGTATATAGAAGTGCGTTCGAGACTAGATAACGTATATAAATACTAGATACTAATATAGAAGAAAAGGAAAAACTATCTCTCTTCTAACTCTAGGAGTAGGCTATTATATATAAAAGGGTCTAAAACCGACTAACGTTATACGTCGGCTAATATAAAAGCCTAAACCTACGTAACCTTCTTAAAACAGATAATATAAGATAATAACTACTAAAACCTTATATATAGCAGGTACTCCTAGCTATCTAGAATAGTATACTATTATAATACTAGCTATACTAGCTATACTAGCTATACTAGCTATACTAGCTATACTAGCTATACTAGCTATACTAGCTATACTAGCTATACTAAGTATACTAGTACTAAATCAGCCTTAGTAGACTTAGCGCTAAAGCTAACCCGCTATCTAACTTCTAATACTAGAGATACTAAGACTAACTCGCTAGCTAACTACGACGCTAAAGCTAACTCGTTTCTTAACTATTATAATAGCACGCTATTCTGAATTACTAGTATTCGTGAAACTACTAATATTACTAGGCTACTACTAATACTTCTAAGCCGAGATTACGAATAACTAATACTTATAACTAAAGATACTAAAGGTATTAATATCTAATATTTATATATAAAAGGGATTAAGGTTTAGATATTATATATTTAGCTTTTTAGCGCTTATTATTTAGTATTAGCTATATTAGATAAGACCTAGTTATTATTATTATTAGACTTTAGTAGTTTCTAATCTCTTTTATATAGATACTTCTATTTAGTATAGAAGAGAGATAGTTTTTCTTCTTCTTCTATACTAGAGCCTAGTATTTATATATATTATTCTATCTCGAACGTACTCTTATATATCTCTTTAGTAGTAGTATATATTTCGTACTATTATAACTATAGTACTAAGAGTACTAAAGCTAACTCGCTAGCTAACTACGACGCTAAGGCTAATCTACTCTCTAACTTCTAGAAGTATATAATTATATAACTAGCTTTCTATCTTTTTATATACTATCTAGCTTTATAACACTATAATAGATTAAAAAAGTAAGCGATAAATTAAGTAAGCTAAAGTTTACTTTCTAGAATACCTCTTATATAGATAGAGTATATAGATAGAGTAGAGAGAGAAAGATAAGAAGAGATAGATAAATAGATAAATATATTTAAAATAGTAGAATAGACTTAAACTACTAGTATAGCTAGTATAAAGTATAATAGCTATTACTTCTATTATATCTAGTATTATAATAATATACTTAAGGCTTAAGTATACTAAGTATACTAGGTATATTAAGTAAACTAATATTATATCTAGTATATAGAAGAAATTCGTAATATAGTAGAGAGAATAGAAAGATTTATATATTATTCTATTATACTTTAATATAATATATTAGACTAGATATTTTTAACGAGATTAATACTATCTAGACACTATAAATACTTTATAAAGTCTATAAAACTCTAGCTTTTAGCCTGGATTCTCCTATTCGTAGTTTTTAAAAGCCTTATCTATAGATTTAAGAATATTTTTTAATTAGTTATAGAAGTATATAAAGTAGAGTAGTTTATAAGAGAGAGAACGCTATAGTAGATATAGTATAGACTCTCTAGAACTTCTTTTATAAACTAATCTACTTTACTCTTTCTTTTCTAGCTACTTCTATTCTATACTTCTATTCTATACTTCTTACTTTTCTCTCTCTTTCTTATCTCTCTTTTTAGCTTTTATAGTTACTCTAATTCTTCTTTTATAAGTATTCTTTCTCTTCTATTATATTCTATAAATAGAGTTATTCTAATATCTAGAAGCGTTTAGATAGAGAAATCTAAAATACTACGTAGTAGCGTAGAAGTAAATAATAGAAACGTAGTATCTTATATATTTAAAGTTCTCTAAAGTGTCTAATAAACCTATTTATAATTAAAAGTTTATAAGTAGTAGCTCTATTCGCTTATATCTATTCTATAATATACTCGTTATTTATAAGAATCTAATACTAATACTTAGAACACTAGATAGTTAGATAGAGAATTATAATTCAAAGACTCTAAGATTAAAAGAAGTCTTTATAAGACTCTATAAGCTAAGTATAGTCTTAATTTTCTAAATATTTAGTAGCTTTTAGAGTTATTATTTACTATCTAGTTTCTATTTTATTATTATTAAAGCTATAATAAAGAAGCTTAGTTTATAATATATTTTCTACTTCTCTCTTTTAAGAAAGATTCTTTTTAGCTAGATTAAACTTATAACTTAAATAATCTATTTAATTAACGTAAATTCTCTCTATTTATAAATCTAAATCAAATTTGAACTTATCTTAGAAGATTTCCTAATTCTCTATAAGAAAACGTAAACGAAAGTATATAAAAGTCTCTATTAATATTCTTTATATACTAGAGAATATATATTCTAAATAACTAAAATAATATTTCGTCTATTTTTCTATTATAGTACTATTTACTAAAAATTAAATCGTAAATCTTAAATTATAGTTAGTTTAGAGAAAAAGAGAGATAATAATAGAAGTAGTAGAGAGAGACCTAGATAGCTTTATAATTTTTTACTAATCTTTAGTATAACTATCGCCGGTTTTAGTTATATGTTTTTACTAAAAGTCTACTACTTTAATTACTATTATATTATAAGATAAAAGGCTTATATTATTCTAACTTTACTTATACTAATTATAAGCTTATCGATAGAGTAGCGTATTTATAGTAGAGACTATAGAGCTATACTAGTACTAGTAGTAGTAGAGAGTTAATAATATATATATTTATATAAAAGTTAAAGATTAAGAGATTAAAAGAGTATAGTGTATTTATCTTATTTAATTTTAGTAGTATATACTATAATATATACTAGCTAAACGTTAGTATATATATAATATATATATATTATACTTTTTTTAGTAGCGTATATATTAAAAAAGAATAAATATATACGAGCTAAATAGGCTTTTAACTTTCTAATATAGTAGAATAAACGATAGTAAGAGTAGTTAAAGTGTTTTATAAAGATTAAAGAGATTTATAGTACTATTATCGCAGAGTCTATTCTTAGAATCGTTTCCTCTCTTTTCTATAAAATTAAGTTATATTAAGAAGAATTCAAGATCTTTAGTAGAGATTAATAATTACTCTAGTAAATTCAGTTACTAGTTATTCTTTTTTTAACTCTCTTATAAAGTTAAGTTTAAAAATCAATTATCTATATAAATAATTTCTAAATATAGAACAGATTCTAAGTAATTTTTGAGTAAAGTATGTTTTCTTATATACTTTCTTTGATAGTTTAGTATATTATAATAAGATAAATAAACTTATAAGAAGAGTTCACTAAAGAGATTTCAACTAATTTTGATCACTATATGCTACTTCGTTGGATCAACTTCATTGTTCTAGGCGATCTATAATAATGTCTCTTTTTATGTAATGTTGAGGTGTACAAGGAACCTTGGTAGGGAGTCATACTCCCCTGTTGTTTCTTGTGCCCAACTTCAGTCTAGTATCAAGAAAGCATCTACTAAAGTCGCTCCAGACATGATCATGATTGAAGGTATTTGCACTGGAGATATGGATTCCTACAAGCCTAAAGCAAATTCATCTATTGGCAAGTGTGTGGTATTTGATGAGCCATGTTCTCACGGCAAAACAACCAACTGCATCCTGCCCAAATAGCTCCTAAGGCATCTCTAATTGTCCATCTCGCTATCCCCATATCGAAACCTAGCACACAAGTGCAACCAAGACCGAAATAGCTTGACAACGCTTCCAATCAGAGTCCCCTTCATCATTCCCAGAACGTCGATCGATCCTCAAGTTGTGGATTGGACGCTCCTTCTCCGCCATCCTCATTTGCCTGGGATACGACAGACTCCTCTCTCCGAGCCACAACGTTCTCACTCGCTCTTCCATCAGCATCCACGTTAATGCCCTAGAAGATGGCGGAGTCAGTATTGCCGACCAAAAGATGTCTCGGGATACGGCATAGGATAAATGCTGGGGTTTAGGAAAGATTCAGGAGTGATTCAAGAGAAATAAAGTGGGAGAACGGTGTCCTCTTTACCTACAATACTAACAGTGACATCCAACGCGCCCCCAGTGTCGATCAAATTGTTAAGAATAAGAACAGTGATGTTATCGCGAACATCTAACACCGCTACTTTTCCATCAGACCAGATCCCCTTTACCAATTGGACATTGATGAAGTCATGCTTCCGCTCATATCCTGCTTCATAAAACTTCGCTAAAACGAAAGTGCTCAACGCTTCTTGGACTTGTTGGAGGCCGATATCTGAACCTTCACCATCTATGAGGATGATGGTAATTGTGCCGTGTTTATCAAGAATTCCATCACAGTGGACACGGATCGGGACTAGCTTTCTTCTTTCAGGCGGGGAGTAAGCTGGCGTTGCTGAGGGGGTGAACTGGTATACGGGGTAACTGGGCGTGTATTGGTAAGAGGCTGGAGACGGCGGTGGGTTCTCGGTGTTCGGGGCTTGTACGTTCAGAGAACAGCCAGCTGGTTGTCAATGATTAGCGGTTGTCGCTAAGAGGGATTGGGTTCAACATACCTCCATTGGCTCGCGGTGTCTTGTCGTTGTCTGACATCTTTTCTTTGCAACAGTGTCTTGTTGCTTTGATGGTGTGGGTATGGACAGGACCAAGGTTTGCTTTTGAGTTGGAGCCCAAGTGTTTATCATTTACACTGTTGAGTGAATTTTCTGGGTCACATGATTTTGAGACTCATTCTCTTATTTGAACAGACAAAGATTCATAGACGAGCTATCTTTATATACTTCTGAAACTATCCCGCACTTTGGCATCTTGCGCAGTGGACAAAAAAGCGGCATGTTGTTGTGCAGCTACCAACGTCTTAACTAAGGTACCTACTCTAAAACAGCCACAATACTGTAATACAAACGACTTGTATCATTAAAAAACTCTTATTTACATCTACCATAACCCCAAGTTCTGTCCAGGTGACTTGATTCAGTGGTGCGGCTGTGCTTGTGGATATATATCATCGCTGCCTTTCTACACAAAAAAACGAAATCTTTATTTTGTCTATCGCATAACTCTCAACCAGAAGATAATAGGATACAAAGGGTCTCTCACTTATGCTCTCAAGTCGTTTCTACGCTGCAAGATGGATGCTCTATGGTGAAAGGCAGAAGGTGAAAAATATATTAGTAGTAATAGCAAGACTTAACTTGTTAAACATCCATCGCTAAGTTTGTTCAATGATATTCTTCTATCAAGTCTCAAGTAATCAATTTAATTTAACAAAGTAGCAGAGAATGATCTGAACTAAGGAATATCTATCTCTTGAAATTTTTATATAAGCCTTGTTAAATGATTTCGTTCTTCTAAACATTTAGAATAATTTATTTCTATAAGCGTTAGAGAGCTACAACTGACATCATAGGAAATTGTTAAAATCTCTAACCGAAAACGTGATAAGCTACTTTCTTAAGAGTTAACACAATTCTATATAGTTTAGTAACCTTGTCTTTTAGTATCACGTTTTATCACGTAGGTATGCCAAGGTCGGGCTTAATAGAGTTATAAGAGAGGAGTGGTTCAGGCGCACTAGTATATAAGGCCTCTTACTTACTCTCTTTAAATAATAAGCTTTTAATACCTAATTAATACTTTAATACTCTTTTATCTACTTAAAAGTCTCTATCTTATACTCTAGATATTACGTAATAGTTATAAGCTTAGTCTAGTAACTATAATATTATAATATATCTACTATACTATAATTAATAGTATAATTCTAACTTATATATTAAAGTAGTATACTTTATCTTTAAATCTTTAACTAACTTCTCTTATCTATTAAATATTAAGCTTCTTTTATACTCTAGTAATACTTAGAGTTATTCTACTTAGGTTATAAAAGAACTAGCTAGACTAGTTCTCTAAACTATATACTATTTTAGTTAGAGAAAGTATATAATATCTTATTAACCTAGACATAGAAGACGCTATAGATATTAATAAGAAGCTTAAATCCTTTATAAGTAAAGCTCTTTATATAATAGATACTAAAGCTAAATACTTACTCTACTACTAAGTAGTTAAGTAATAAGCTCTTATAGTAGCTAAAAGACTAACTACGTCTATACTAGTAGAACTAAGAATTAAGAACTTCTTAAGATTAATCTTTCTAAATATTAAAAGAGAATATACTACTAGAAATACAAACTTTATAAACAAATTAAGTTAATAATCTTAACTCTAAAAGAGATATAGAGTAGTAAGAATATAGATAGAAGATAGTATAGATAAGCTATAACAGCTCTCTATAAATATATAAAGAGAGTGCTTATAAAATAGTATCTTTTATTAAGAAAAACTAAACTAAAGAGAAAAGTAGAGAGTATAAGTACTCTAGCTTTATTTATATATATTAAGTAAGTTCTTAGAAAAGCCTTAAGATAACCTAGTTATATAAGTAACGTATATAACTAGGACTATTATACTACTCTTCTTTTAAATAGGCCTCTTATAACTAAGTAGCTTTATTCTTATTTAATATAGAAGTATTAACCTCTAGCTTATTATAATCCTCTTTTCTAGCCTTATATACTACTTTCTAGAGTAGAAGGGCTTCTAGAGGACTAGTTATCTTTAGCTTCTCTAAATAGAACTTTTCTACTAGTTATAATATATAGATTAGTTATTAAGCTAGATACTAATTAAGGTCTTTATTATAGCCTTTCTACTTAATTTAGTAATAGAGAGACTACTATCTCTTCTTACTAGCTAGTATTTCTTTAATCTTCTATTTCTCTTCTTTATTTATAATAATTAATAAAGGTAGTATAACTATCTATCTTAGTAAGAGATTATCTATAGCTTTATATAACTTTTTAAGAGCGAAGATAAGGTAGACTTTAATAGAAGCTAGTAGTTATAATTAGAAAGTAAAACCTACTTCTTTAAGACTCTTAAAAGAGCTAGCTATCTAGTAGTCTAGCTTTTAGCTTAGTTATTAAGTTACCTAGTTCTTTATTATAATAAAAACTATATCTTTTACTTCAAAGTCGACGTCTTATCTATACTTATTTATATCTTATTCCTTCTTCTACTAAGCGTTTAATATATTTACTTAGCTAATGTCTAGGACTTCTTAGATAGTCTTTATAACTACTATAGCCTCTTCTTATAATAGCTGTTCTTTTATATTAGCTAGTTCTAGTATTTAGTAATTAACTAAGGTCTTTAGTATATATCTCTTTTATAACTTAAAAGGTAATATTTTAATAATACTATAAGATAATACTAACTATATATAGTCTATTATTAAAAGAATCTTAGACTAGTTAGTATAATAATAATTAATATAAGGTTATAAGTGCTAATTAAGGTATTAGTTTATAATCTTAGTCTAGCTATTAGTTTAAGTATAGTTTATAGTAGAAATTTAAAGCTAAATACCTAGGATTCGAGTAAACTCTCTCTAGAACGTAGTAATAAAGTAAGTACCTCTATCTAATATTATACTTTCTAGAATCTTATAATATTATAAAATATGTTTAATATATAACCTTACTATCTACTTAGAAGTAATATTCTTATAGTAGAGTATTAAAATAGACTACTTAGATAAGTAGTCTATTACTATAAACACGTTATTATAATTATACTTATTAACTAGAAAAGACTTAAAATCTATAGCTATATATTACTATATATATAGTAGTATTAGGAGTAGGTATAGATAGCTAGGTATTTTATCTTAAGAAACGTCTACTCTTCTATATTTATAATAGTTTTATATATATCTTATAATATTAGCTTTTATATTTTACTAGATATATCTTAAATATAGAATCTAGTAAGTCTTATCTCTCTTTAGATAAGCTAAAAGTATCTAATTATAAGCCTTATAAATTAGGTCTATTCTTAGTATATCTATATCTAGTACTACTAAGTAGTTTTAGTAGAGTAAAAGGCCTTCTTCTAGAGTATATAAGGAATTAGTATTAGTTTTAGCTTATACTTATATAGTTTATAGTGTTGTTATATTCTTATTTACTTAGCGGATTCGTTTTAAAAGTATAAATAACTCTTAGAAGTAGTCTTTATTAACTAGAGCTAGTATAATTAAGCTTATCTTAACTTCTAGGTTTTTAAGTACTTCTATATTAACTTATTCTTTTATTAAGTATATATAGGTCTAGTACTACTCTTTAAGTTTCTTTTATCTTATCTACTTTATAAGTTAAAGTATCTATTTTCTTATTTTTATACTTTAAATAAAATATAATAATAAAATAGTACTTAGCTAAGGCTTTAGCCTATCTTACTTAATAAGTAGTAAGTTACTTAGTAGTTATAAAGTACTTAAGCGCTTTATAATTAGTATAAATATAGATCTTTGAATAAGTGCTTTATAGTTCTAGCCTCTATTCTATAAGTAAGTATATAATAGTAAGTAGCTTCTTATTATATATTTTATAGTTATACTTAGCTAGAGATATAGTCTTACTAAAGTAGATTATAGAGTACTATTCTCTATTAGCTTATTATTATTATAATACTCTAGTAATAATCCTATTTAAAGTATCTATCTCGATTATAGTAGAAAGGTTAGAAGAGTAGATAAGTATTACGTTTAGGTTTTTAAACACCTCCTAGTATTCCTTATTAAAGTTAAAAGGTACGTTATTCTATATTAGGTATACTAATAGCTTTATAATTATACTATAGTTTTAAATAAACCTTTAATAGAAGTTATAGAAACTAAGAAAGCTTTAAACACCTTTTACTATCTTAGAAGCCTACTATTTTTATATTACTAAGACCTTTTTAAAGTCTACTTTAATACTATTAGTATTAATAATAAACCTAAGGTATTTTATCTTCTTAATATTAAACTTATACTTCTTAATATTAACTTATAACTTAGTATCTTTAAGATATTAAAAGACCTTTTATATATACTCTTTATATTTAAAGACATTTAATAAGTAGATAAAGATATTATCTAAATAGATAGAGTAGAAGTTATCTAAGTAATTAAATAAAATATTCTTTATATAATACTAGTAGTTAAATAGGCTATTAGTTAACTAAATAGTAAGACCTTATACTTATAAGTTCTATAATATATATAAAAAGTAGTTAATTCCTTAGTATCTAGATCTATTTATATATAGTAGAAAGCTTACTAAATATCTAGCTTAGTAAAAATATAAGCTTAACTAATATATATAAGCGTTTTATTAATTAGAGATAATAGATAGTAGTCCTTTTAAGTAAGTATATTAAGTTTTTAGAAGTTAATATAAAAACATAGCCTTCTATCTACTTTCTTTATAAATAGACTAGAAGTAGTAAAAGAGGACTACTTATACTTAATAAACCCTTTATAGAGATTCTCTAAGATATATTCCTTTATAGCTAATAGCTTCTTAGTAGATATCTTATATAAAAGAGAATATCTAAGAGTATTTAGACTTTTAAGATTAATCTTATAGTTATAGTATTAGTAAGATAGGAGAGTATCTAAGATAGCCTTAGAAAATACTTCTTTAAAGTCTTAGTACTTATTAGAAATAGCGATTTTAAAGGCTATATCTAGCTCTTAATTAGCTATAATAGTGTTAATTCTATATATACTTATAGTAAATATCTTACTATTCTTTTAGAATAAGTAATAATATATTCTTATAGTTAGAATAGCTAAAACATTAATAATAGAGTCTAACTTCTTTAAGATAAAGGGTTTCTAATAGTATACTAGAGTAAGTACCTTCTTTATAATACTCTTAAGTTCTCTCTTTATAACCTAGTATTATACTTATATTAAGAACTTATAGCTTTCTCTACTATATATAGATAGTATATAACTAGTTAAGGTTATAGTATTAATTTAAGATAATTTATAAGCTCTAAAAGTCTTTTACCTTATTAGTACTATTTATTTATTTCTAGAGCTTAATTATAAGTATTAGCTTTATCTTAGTAAGAAGGTATAGAGTCTTTTAGTTATATAGTATCTTAAGAGAGAGGAATTAGCTATTAAGTAGAGAAGTAAGGCTTAAGGTTATTAGGCTAGAGTAACTTCTAATAAGTTATATTAATATTAATATAAAAGTATTTAAAGAACTTTTAGCTAAGAATAATATTATATAAACCTAAGTCTAAGAAGATAAAGAGTATATTAAAGAGTTTATAACTATCTAAGATATAATTTAAAATAAGATAGTATATAAATCTTAATAGAGGTAGGAAGTCTTTTAGTTTTTAAACTATAAAACTTTATAAGATTATAACTAAGTTATAAATTTATAAAAGAAAAGGTATTTACTTTAAAGTTATTAAAAGTAGTAGTTTATATATTAAATCTATTAATAGTTATTATACTAAGTAAAGTAAACGCTTTTCTACTAATTAATAACTATAAATTAATCTTAGAAAGATTAATTCTATATTTATCTAAGAAGGTGTCTTCTTTTAAACTTCTTTGTTTTCTAACTTTAAGCTAGTATCTTCTCTTTTAAGCTTTTTAAGATTAACCTTATATATTCTTAGCTTTAAGTAATTCTTAATATAGTAACTAGGCTTACTATAGTTAAAGTACTTATCTAAAAGTCTTAAAGTTAAGTAGTTATTTATAGTAAGAGTATTAAAGTATTTAAGAGGAATAAAAGAAGCTATAAAGAAAGAAGAGATAATAGATATAGAAGTAGGTATATACTAGTTTAGATTAATACTACTTATAAGATTATAAAAGGAGTTTATATCTCTCTTAGCTTAGAACTTAGTAATAATAAGAGATTAGTATAATATAGAAGTTAATTTACTTTATAAGTCTTCTACTAAGTCTTATTATATAACTTTAGCTTTATTTATAATTTATTAAAACTTAGTATAGAAGTTATAGAAAGTCTCTCTCTCTTTACTATAATAAGGTCTTAATACTTAATATAAGCTTCTTAGTATATATGAGAGTTAATAGTAATATTTTAGAAGTAAGTTAATATCTCTTTATAGCTTTTAAACTAATCTATAGTATTAAACTTATATCTTAGGTAAATATAGTTTTAGGCTCTTCTAGAAGTATAGTAGTAGATTAAGTTTATTCTTACTTCCTTAGACTTAAAATAGTTAGTATTAAGAGATAACTTTACTATAATCTTAGTTTCCTAGGTTATATAGATGAATTCGTCTTCTATAGTAAATAGATAAGAATTAGCTATCTAACTAGTCTTCTTTAATAATAGAGCTATAAAAGAGGAACGAGTTATATTAAGAGTTTATAGTTAAGAAGAGGTATATTAATAAGAACTACTAGCTATATTTAAAGTATTTACTTTAAGTTTATAAACTTTACTTATTAATAAGGTTATTACTTTAAGAATTTATTATAGAGTAGACTAGGTAAAGGTAATTTAAGAATCTTATACTATAAGAGACGAGTAGTTACTTTAGTAGAAGGAGGTAGTAGTAGTATAGTAATAGCTAGTATATATATTTTAGTAGATTAAGTTCTTAAACTAGATTAGAATATAATATTAATAGAAGTAAAAAGAAAGATAGGCTCTACTAACTCTAAAGTAGAGTAGAATAGTTCTTAGGTTAATAGGTTACCTTTAAAGGACTTGATATAGCTAATAGAAGAATATTAAACTTTATTACTTAATATAAAGAGGTTTAGCTTTATAAAGAAAGATAGTAGATCTAGAGGATTTAATATAAAGTAAATATATATATTATTATTAGGATATTAGTAAAAGCCTTCCTAGGTAAAAAGAGAGAGTTTAGTTTTAGTATAATAGCTCTCTATAAATATATAAAGAGAGTACTTATAGAAGAGTACCTTTTATTAAAGAAAACTAAAGTAAAGAGAAAAGTAGAGAGTATAAGTACTCTAGATTTATTTATATATATTAAGCAAGTTCTTAGAAAAGCCTTAAGATAACCTAGTTATATAAGTAACGTATATAACTAAGACTATTATATAAGTTATACTTAATAACTATTAACTATAAGCTTAACAATACTAAGAGAGAGAGTCTATACTCTAAAATACTATCTAAGAGCTTTATATATAAATAGAGTTAGTTAAAAGCTTATCTAGAACTCTAGTAAAGAATTTCTACTAAGCTATACTTACTATAGCCTCTACTAAAGCTATTAATATTACTAAATAGATATTAGACTAGAAATACTAATACTAGAATAATATTCTCTAGAGTATCTCTAATATTAAAGAGCTAGAGTATAAAGAGAACTTCGTACTTACTTATCTCTATATATACCTAATATAGGTCTAAAATAAGCTTTAAAAGTATAAATTTAATACTATTATTAAGAAGCTATAAGTCTCTACTAAAATACTTTTTAAAACGTTTTATACTCTAAACTAGAACGCTTTTCTTAAGAAAAAGTAGCTAAAAAGCATCTTTACTATAATAATACTTAGAGACTTATAAATTATAGCTCTTAAAAAAAAGATAGTATATCTATACTTTTATAAGATTAAATACTATATATAGCCTAATCGAACTTACTAATATTCTTACTATATTTTAATAGATTTAATAGTTCTACTTTTAAAAAGAGAAATAGATAAAGAATATATAATAAAAGCTTATACTTATTTATAAGAAAAGAAATAAGATAAGCTAAAAGCTAAATCTATTAAAAAGAGTTAGTTCTAAGTAAGAATAACTAGTAACTCTAGTACTTTAGATAAGAGTTTATTAAGATTTCTTACTAGTTATATTAGAGTAATTATTAACTTATTCTTAGATAATAAAGTTATAGTAAGTATAGAAGTCTATTTAATAATTATTAACTATTAATAATACTCTTTTAGTAACTTTATACTTCTAAAAGTAGAGTTTTAGTAAAAAGATATTTAAGTATTAGCTTATAAGTAAAAAGAGACTTAAAGTATTTATATATATATAGAAATCTAAAAGCTAGGTTAATTACTAGTATAGACTTATAATCTATAAACTTAAATTAGTTAATAAGCTAATCTAGATCTTAAAAAATATTATTAATATTATTATTAAGAAGGAAAACTAAGATACTAAAGTAATTTATATTTAGATAATATACTAAAATAAAGCTTTTAATAAAGTAATAAATAATAAAGCTTTAAATAATATAGCTCTAAAATAGGAAAGATATAATAATAAAGCAAATAACTAAGAACTATATAATAATATAATTATAGATAAAGAGTTTAAGCTATAAATAGTAGAAGTTAAAGCTCTAAGAGATCTAAACTTAAGAGTAGAAATAATACTATAGATAGTAACTAGACTTTTAACTTTAAACTTAACTTCTAAGTCTAAAGAGGCTTAACTATAAGCTTAAATTCTAAAAGAAGATAAGTAAGGAAGTTATAATATAGATAATTAAGATCTTAATAAAAGTAATATACTATATATTACTAAGAGCGCTCTAGTATTAGTAAATATCTAAAGTATATAAAATACTTATACGCTAACTTCTAAATAATATATATATAACGTTATAAATAACTAGAGTAGTATATTCTTATACTTACTACTCTAGCTAAGAGAAGGTAAAGAACTTAGTAATCTAAACTAAATAGATACTCTAATTAAGTACTAAGAAAGAATAGTACTATAAAGTAGAGCGTAAATAAGTACTAAATAAAGTAAATATAAAAAGTAAACTAAGAAAGTAGCTTTAATAAGAGTAAGCTTAATACTTCGTAGATAGTCTCTAGATAATAATAATAATAAAGATATAAATAATTTAATTAATATCTTATTATTAGAAATAATTAGTATATATCTTTATTAGACTATACTAGACTATATAGAGTTATTTACAGCTTTCGAGCTAGTACTCGAGCTAGAAGCTAGAGATAAAGAAGCTCTATAAGCTATATATACTATTATAGTAGATATAGTTAAAAAAGAAAATAAACTAATACTAGATAATACCTCTCTATAAGTCTATAAAAGTAAACTTCTACTAAAACTAAAAAGCTATAAAAAGCTTAAAAAATACTTATATAGAAAGTAGTTTAGAAGACAGACTCTATAATTAAGATTAAAAACCTAGAAACTTAAGCTTACTAGATAAAACTATAGTAAAAAGATATTATATCTATTAATCTTATACTACTTTAGTAAGTATTCTAATATAAATTAGACTTAATAGAGTATCTTACTAAGTACTAATATAAATTATTATTAAGAATAACTTATAAGTAGAAGATTTAATTCTTTCTATCTACGTAGTTATACTTATCTCTTAATTATTTAAACTAGCTATATCTATAATAGCTTAATCTAATCTTAAACTAAAGTAATATAATATAGTTAATATATTTAAAAGAAGCTTAAATAGTACTCTAGTTATATACTATATACTCGATAAGATTAAAAAGCTTAGAAAGGTTATTCTTATTAATTAATTATTATATAAATTATAAGACTTCCGAGTACTATAGTTTAATAAGTTTATAAGTACTTTAAAAGAGAAACTTAATCTTATCTTATACTTAGAGAAACTATCTATATATATATTAGAAAATCAAAAAGTCTTTATAATATTTTATATTAATAATATCTAATTAATATACTATAAATTAGATAAGGTTTAAGCGTGCTTACTAATCGATATTCTTAATAAGATATATAAGTTATATAACTTAAAAGATATTAAATAGTTTCTTAGTATTAGAGTTCAGCTATAGCTAATATATAATATCTATATATACTACTACTAAATATTAAGCTTAAGAAAAATTAAAAAAAAGTATAAAAACTAGTGAGATTAAGCTCTACTAGAAGATAGTAGAGTCGATTTTATATACTACTATTATAATTTAACTAGATATTATATTTATATACTTCTAGCTATTCTACTTCTTAATAAATCTCTTAAAAGATTATATACTTATAGTTAAATAGACACTCTAATATCTATTTAGATTAAGGTTTTTAGTAATTAAATACTTAGTAGAGAAGAGAGAAAGACTTCTAATAATAGTAAGTAATATATTATATATAGACGATATTAGAATATATTAGTTTCTATATAGATATACTATATTACACTTTAGTAGACTTATAGCCTAGTATATCTTAAAATAAGACATAGTTACTATATTAATAATAAAGGTAGAGTAATATAGTATAAAATCTATTATAAGTAAAACTATAGCTTTAAAGCGTCTATTCTTAGAATTAAAGCTTAATCTTAAAAGAGTATAAATAGTATTCTATAATAATTCTTAAATAATATAGCTAGTAGTAGAAGACAACTAATAGATCTTTACTAAGCTCTACTATATAGAGATTTAAAATATATAGTTATACTAGAAGTATTAATAAGAAGGTTTTTAACTTATATACTTATTTATAACAGATATACTAATAGATAGTATTGTGATAGTATGCTATCCTGGATTATTATATAACAGCACTATCCTGAATTGTTAGCATTTGTAAAACTGCTAATACCCCTGAGCAGTGCCGATACCTCTAATACCTCTAGGGCCGAGATTACGAATGACTAATACTCATATAAGCGAAGTGCCAAAGGTATTAATATCTGACATTTATATACAGAAGGGATTAAGATTCAGATGTTATATGTTTAGCTTTCTAAAGGATTAGAAGTTATATATTTAGCTTTTCAGCTCTTATTATTTAGTATTAGCTATATCAAGCAGGGCTCGGTTATTATTATTATCAGAACTTAGAAGCTTCTAACCTTCTTATATATAGACATTTATATTCGATACAATAGAGAGACAGTTATTATTTTCTTTTATATTAGAGCCTAGTATCTATATACGTTATTCTACTATATACACTCCTATATACCTCTACTATAGTTATATATATTTCGTGCCGTTATATAAAAACAATAACTCTTCTTCGCTAGTAACAGCCTTAATAATATCTCTTTTTAAGCTTATTACTACTCTTTATTTAAAAGTCGATTTACTCTTAATTTAAAATATTATAATAGTATTCTTAAATAGCTAGGTAATTAGAGACTACCTAGACAGCTAGTAATAGCAGGGTTTATTATCTATATAGACAACTAGTATAAATCATGTTTTAGTATATGTTAAGGGATTAAAATATACTAAGTATTTCCTAAGAGTCCTAATAACCCTAGATTTAGTAAATAAGTCGACTTATAATAGTTATCTAGAAGGCTTCTAAATCTAATCTTACCTCCCCCTCTCTCTAAATCAGCATCTTCGAAATGTTAAACCTAGTTCTACTACAAAGTGTTAAACGCTCTTCTAGGGCTACCCCTCTTTCTAAAAGCTACTTAAATAGCACCTATATACTAAGATCTAGAAGATCTTAAAACAACGGTCAAAGAGACTAGCAAGACTTCTTAAATATAGACTAGATATAGTCAGTTATATAAGCTTTAAAAGCAAAGAATCAAAAAACAAGGAATCAGCTAGCTAAGCTAGAAAGACAGATAAGCGAGCTCATAATTTAAAGTTAATAAAACACTTCGCCTCCTAACCCTCCCTAATCTAATCCTCTTTTAAACCCTCGATTAAACTCTCTCCTACTTCTAAGCTTAAATTCATACCTCTTTCAGCTATAGGTAGCTGCTCTTAATGCCTTCTAACAACCCTCTTCTAGGGCTACCCCTCTTTTCAAAAGACCCTTTAAACTCTCTTAGATCTATAACTATATACTAAGACCTAGAAGGTCTCGACGAAATAATAAGCAAGACTTCTTAGATATAGACAATATATTAATAAGATAGTGGCATAAAAACAAAGGATAAAACAATTAGTTAGACGAGATAGATATACTCTTAAGCAAACTATAAAGTTAATAACTTAAAAAACACTCTATCTCTAAACCCTTATTAATCTAACCCTCTTTTAAACCTTTATTCAAACCCTTCTTTACTTTTCAAAGCCTATATTTAGACCTCTTTCGCTTATAAGCCTCTACCTCTAATAAACTTCTCACTACTTCCTAAACCTTAAATCGGATACAAATCAGTTAAAATACGCTTTTTATTAAGACTAAAGAAGTAAGCTCTTAGCTAAGTTATCACTATCTTTAATCTCAACTAAACATTATCTAACTCTACTCTAAACTCCTCTCAAACCTCTACTAGCGAACATTTAAAAGACTACAGTTATAAACCGAGTCCTAGCCACTAGTACAAAGGTTAAAAGAGATAGAAGTTAAAAGAGATAGAAGTAGAATTAGGAGAAGATTATACTAAAGAAACTTTTACCGACTTTAAAAGGTCACTTTTCAAGTACAGCTATACTTAGAAAGATACTAGAATCAGAAAGCTTCTTTCATATATAGGACAAGATTATACCTCAGCTCTGAAACTCGTCTACTACTATTAAGAGACGCTAGAATTATAACTTTACTAAGATAGTAAATAATCTTTTAACTATAGATAAGAAGACCTACTAAAACGTTAAGTTATAAGATATCAGCACTACGGTCTAAAATACCCTCTCCTTATCTAATTCAGCCCTAAACTCTCTATAATATAATAGTGAATCGTCCTCTACTTTAGAAGTAGAACTCGAAATTAAAAGATAATTAAGTTCTTAAGTACCTTAAAAAGAATAAGGTATTATAATAACATTTAGTAACAAAATCCTTTAACTAGCTAAAACCCTACAACTCTAGTATAGAGTCTTTCTTACTTTTCTAGCTAGGCTAGAGGTTCCTTTTTTTATTTTTAAACTTTTTAAAGCAGATGTGAGTTAGTTAAAATACGCTTTCTATTAGGACAAAATAAAGAAGTAAGCTTTTAACTAAGTTATTACTATTTCTTAACTAAGTACTATCTAACTCTACTTTAAATCTTTTCTAATTTTACTTTAAACTTTTTCCCTACTACTTCTAAAGTAGAATCGGAATCGAAAGACGATTTTAAATAAGTCCTTAAGTACCCTGGTTTAGACCTGAATTACTAAAGGGAATAAGGCGGCCTACGGGCCTGAGTAATATAGTTCCTACGACAGTACTAATAAATGTTGTACCTAAAACTGTACCCCTTTTTGTTGTCCTGAACTTCGGATAGTATTTTTAACTTTGGTATTAAGTTTATTTGACCAGCTGAAACTCTACCCCTTTTTGTTGTCCTCAGATATACGGATAATAGTTTTTAACTTTGACAACTTCGGTAACAACTCTTTTGTTTTGACTAGCTGAAACTCCCCCTTTTATTGTCCCTGTTTACTCGGACAATTCGATAAACATTTGGCATTAACTTCTCCTTTGACTAGCTGAAACTACTCCTTTTGTTGTCCTGAACATCGGACAATAACTATAATTTCAAATTCGGCTATAACAACGTATTTGACTAGCTGAAACTGCCTCTTCTTTTGTTGTCTCGAACTTCGGATAGTAAAACTCTGATAACCTTCGGTACTAAGTTCTTTTGACTAGCCGAAACCTTACCGACTCTGGTATAGAGTCTTATAGTCTTTACTTTCTTACTTTCTTTTACTTCTGGTAGGGCTAGAAGTTCTTTTTTCATCTGAATTCGACTCGGATATGAATCGGTACGCTCTTGAAAGGATAGTGACCTCTTAGCTAAGTTATCACTATCTACGACATTATCGACTTTTCGTTTCCGACTTTACTCTAAGTCCCTACTAACCTGAGTTTAGATAAACTTACTTTCTTTTATATCTGGTATATTAGATGTTTTATTCGAATTTGAATCAGATACGAATCGGTACGCTCTCGAAGTAAGCTCTTAATTGAGTTATCACTGTTACCTACAACGTTACCTCTTGATGTTCGCTTCCGACTCTACTTTGAATTCGCCTCTGTCTCTGCTTTGAGCTTTTTGAACTTTTTGAACTTTTTAAACTTTTTCTAACCTGCTAGACAGGATCGGACTATACTCTTTTAGCGAACGCGAATGCTTATACTTTGATATTAAAGGATTAGAAATAAAGTCTCTTTTATAAACATCTATAAACTAGGTCAGATACTATTTAGATCCTGCTTAGTATCTTATAGATAATTTTCAGGGTTTACTATATCGTTTAAAAGACTTTTATAGAGCTAGGACCACTCTAACACCTCTCTAAATAGCTTAATACATGGGAATTAGATAAGAATTAGATAAAAGAGTTAATTTGTGAAACTCTATTAAATACCCTCTAATTCTAGTTACTCTTGATAAAGAACTTATAATAAAAACCTAAGATAAAACACTAACTAGTAGGAATGTTTAAAATTAATAAAGTAAAGAACTAAGACTAAGTTACTACTAAAACAGGGCCTACTAACCCTTCCTAGGCCGTAGCCTCTCCTTTCTCTAACTTATTATCCTCCTCTCTACTCTCCTGAGCGTAAGGAGCCCGAATCGGCTCTTCCTCCACCTCCTCCTTATAAGCACGCTTCTTACCTTAGCGACCTCCTATAACCGGCTTTAGAGGGGACGCCTATAAACTCTTTAGATAAGCCTCGAAGAGGACTTAAACCTAGGTTTAAATAGAGGTCCCACTCTCTATAGTATAGCATAAAGACTATTAAATATTAGTAACTAAAACCTCTCTAATAAGTAAGAGGTACTTATAGTAACCTTAGTATAAAGCGCCTAAGTCTCCTCTAGAAGAGCGAACTATATCTCTAAACCATTCTTTAGTACCTCTATACTAGTAACAACTAACATCTTATCTAAGGCCTTAACAGCCTTCTTAACCTCCCCCTTCTTCTCCTTACCTATAAGCTTACTAAACTCCTTCCTAATAAACTACGGCAACTACCTAAGTTAGAACAGATTTAGTATATATTTAGAATTAAACTTACTAGAATATATATAGTATTCTACTCTATATAGTATCTACACTTCTTCGACTTCGGCTTCTTAAAAGCGTATACGTAATCTCCGTTCTAAGATTTTATCTAAAGACACTAAACGCAGTAGACTTAGTAGATAGCTAAAAGTATATTAGAAGGACATAGAAGAGACATTTTACTATATTAGATTAGCTCTAAATCAGGTCTAATTAAGAAGGGAAGAACTTACTTTTATATATATATAATATATATATATATTCTAGGAGATAAGTTAGTATATAAGAATATACCTAATTAGAAGGTATTCTTACTATTTATATTATTTAGATAAAAAGAAAAGAAGAAGAGAAGTCAGAATCAGAGAAAAGTCGCCTACTAATATACTACTTATAATAATAGCTATTACTTTACAATTGTTATTTATCGCTTAATAATTACTATTATAATATATAATAATAGTAAGAACATAATAACTCTATAGCAGCGTACCGCTTTCTACCTACCAGCTAATCATTAGCTTCTCTTCTATTTATATCCTATTATTATATAGTATACAATAGTAAACAAAGAGCGATCAGCTCTTAAATAACAATACCACTAGCTACTAACCCCACCTCGACTACTAGACACTATAATAGTAAGACAAAGTTATATTCTTTATAACAAAAAGACAAATAATACTCTAATCGACCTAATACTATACTAATCGCTAACCAAAGACTTGAGACGAGTCTTTTTAAAGGAGAGGGGATATAATAGTATACTATCCTAGATTATTATATAATAGCATCATCCTAAATTATCGGCATTTATAAAACTGCCGATATCTCTAAGCAGTGCCGATACCCCTAATACCTCTAGGGCCGAGATTACGAATAACCGATACTTATACGAGTAAAGTGCCGAAGGTATTAATATCTAACATTTATATATAGAAGGGATTAAGGTTTAGATATTATATATTTAGCTTTTTAAAGGATTAAAGGTTATATATTTAGCTTTTTAGCTCTTATTATTTAGTATTAACTATATTAGATAGGGCTCGGTTATTATTATTATCAGAACTTAGAAGCTTCTAACCTTCTTATATATAGACGTTCATATTCAATACAGTAGAGAGACAGTTATTGTTTTCTTCTATATCAGAGCCTAGTATCTACATACGTCATTCTACCATACGCACTCCTATATACCTCTACTGTAGTTATGTGTATTTCGTGCCGTTATAAGTATAATAAAAAACAAAATATAATTTGAATTCAAAGACTTTAAGACGTTATTAAACCTTTAAGATAAATCTAATCTAATCTTCTAGAATTATAAAATTATTAGAAAAGAACTCTATAAAACCTATACTTTTATTCTAAAAAGAAGTAAGTAAACTATATTTAAACTTAGAAGTATTTCTACTTAGTAATCTAAGAGATAATAAGTTAAGCTTACTAACTATTAGATAACTTATAGACGTACTATTATATATAAACCTTATCTAATCTAATCTTCTTTTTATTTAAACTTTCTTTTATATTTTCTCTTTTATTAATAAAACTATTATACTATCTCTTTATTTAAAGCTCGTCTTAGGTCTATATTATATATTATATAGATAAAGGCTATTATATTATATACTTTTAAAGCTTAATTTAGAGTATCTTAAACTTTCTAACTTCTCTTACTAGCTTTAATAGTATATATAGATAAGTGGAGAGTATTCAAATATAACTTCTATATAAAAGTATATAATATTTAAGCTAAATAGAAGCTAACCTTCTTATAATTACTAAGAGATATTCTATTTAGAGCTTAAATATTATCTAACTTATAAGTACTTTATTATAGCTTTTATATATAAGAAATTATACTTTAATTATTCTAGAGCTAAGCTACTAAAAAAAGAACTAAATAAACTCTAAATAGAATTCTTTAAAAATAAATAGATAACCTCTTATTAAGTATAAGAGCTTCTAGATTTAAGCTCTAAAAGACTTATAGAAAACTAATCTAGATAGTAAAATAAGTATAAACACCTAAGCCTAGGCTTATAAATTATTAATTATATTAACTATTACTAATAAATATACTCTAAAGCTTATAATCTTCTTCTTCTTTCTTATAATAGTAGTAGTAGTAGTAGCGATATTTGTATTATTATTCTTATTATTATATTCTTCTTTAGTATTATTCTTACTAGAAAGAAGAGCTAGACTATATAAGTACTACTTATAAATAGTATTAATATATTATTAAAGCTCTTCTAAGCTAGGTAAAAGAAGCAAAGTAACTAGATTTAGTAGAAGAGACGAGACTAGATAAAGCTTAAGAAAAGAGATAGAATAAAACAGAAGAAGTAAAAAAGTTAAATAGCTAAGAAAGAAGAACGTAGACTAGGTTTAATAAAAGTAGTATTAAATATATATATAGTATACTTATTAGCGCGTAGTTTTTAAACTAAAGCTTAAATATAATCTATTAATCTAAATAACTAAATAAGATTTTACTAATTAACTTAAGCTATATTCTTTTAATTTCTAATACTCTACTTATTAAAAATATAAAACTATAATCTACTTATAAGCTAATCGCGTTGCTTAGCTAGCTATCTCTCTAAGCTTAGAAAGACTAGAAATATCTTAAAAGATAGAAAAGAAAAAAGAGAATTAAGCGATTTAATTATCTAGAAAGAGAAAAGTAAAAGTAGAAAGTAAAACTAGAAGAATAACTAAATTAGCTTAGAGAAGCGTATTTAATAAGCTAGGAGAATAAGAAACGCTAATTATTAGAAAAGTAAACTACTAATAATATTAATAAAGAAGAATATAGATTTATAGTTATTTAAACTATTTTACTCTTTAGGAAGAATATATATATTAAGTTTTCTTAGTAGAAAGCTATAGCTTTAGTAATTAATACTTCTATTATAACTTTTTTTTTAATTATATATTTATCTAATTAAAGTAATAATATATATAGAACTAAATAGTCTTAAGATCTCTCTAATAAGTAGAGTATAATTAAATTACTACTAAGTATAAGAAAAGTCTTAAATATAGGAATTTAAACTAGTAATTAAAGTTTAAAGTAGTTAATATAAATAGAAAAGCTATAATAGCTAAAAAGAGAAATAGTAGTAACTTTAAATCTCTTTAAATTAGTTGAATTTAGACTTAGAGAGCGATCTAATATTTATTAGATTATTATAATATATATTATATAATAAATATTATAAATTCTTATCTAATATAATTAAATATTATTAAAAAAGTAATAATAATCGATAAATATTAGGTTTTTAGCACTAGTGCTTTATAGTACTAAATAGATATTATATAACTTATATTATTTAAAAGTTATTATATAAATTATAAAGAATATATAATAAGATATATAATCTCTTAGAGTTATAAATAATTAGACTTTACTATTAATATTATATAACTTTATCTTTAAAAACTAAGACTAAGTATTCTATTATCTACTAGATAAATTATTTTTTATCTAATAATTAATATATTCTTAGAAAGCTAATATCGATTAGATTACTTAAAACGATATAAGAAAGAACATAAACCTCTCTGATATATCACTGGTAATATCACCGCCTAAGCCTGGTTAAACTGCTCGGGTTATATCTTCGAGATATGGGAAAGAGATAAGTCACATGATGAAATCGTCTAGAAATATCCCTATGCTACAGCAAGGATCAAAACAAATCCAAGAGTTTCCGACGCAGCGGCAGACTACTAAAAGCGTTATCAGAAAAGATTGGGTCACACCTGGGCAGCTGGGGATTTTCGGGTGTAACTACACGTGACCGTTGAGTTCCTCTAAAATCCTCAACATACGTTCCCCGGTATAGAAATCCCCATGCTTTCCCCTATTAAGCAAGGCATAAAAAACTGTAGATATCTAAGAAGGGTCTCCAGCCGAATATCGCTTATCAACAAAATATCTCATCTTATTCTCGTTTCTCGAAGTCTTTCTGCTTTACCTAGTAAGAGAATCGAGCGAAACTCTGACAACACCCAGGGCCAGGGTAGACCAACTTCGTAAAAGATTTAACCACAACGCAAGGGCTTGGCCCTAATTATAAGACATAATTGAAGTTTTGCCTCAACTATTTCACTTTCATAACTTTTTCTTTCAATACTAAAGGTATAATATCACCTCCTGGTGCTGCTGTTAGTGGGGTAAATGGTGGGGTGCTGTCAGATTTTCGCTCGTTTCTCTTACCTGTTTTTTGCAATAATCATTCTTTTACTCGTGTATGTACATATGAGGTTATCTCTTCCACAAACACCGCCGAGGCCTTGGAACCGGCGAGTCTTGTCCTTGGGTAAGCGCCAATTTAACTGTTGATCACAGGGTTAGCACGGGCCATTGTACCTAATAGCATCCAATCCAGCTTCCAGTTTGGGTATGAACCCTGCGATGATCGTATATTCGCCATTGTTGGTCGAATTTCGACTTTTTTCTCTCCCTGGAGTGGGATAATCTTCGAAACCCTTCTTCTCCTACGATATGATTTTTCTGTATCATGGGGATCGTTTAACCTATCACTTCTCACTCTTTTTATCCGGACGTTTTGCAAGCGAAATTCACGATGGCATACTCAACGGAAAACGAGCATGAACACGCACCACAGAAGCGAATATGGTATCGAACTACATTCTTCAATGCGTTCGTGATTGGTGGTGTTGGATTTATGGCTCCTGGTCTTTGGAATGCTATGAATTCTCTAGGTGCAGGCGGTGCTCAGTCTCCCTTTCTTGTCAATGCAGCTAATGCACTTGTGTTTGGATTGAGTAAGGTTTGAATATCAGTTCTGTTTAAGCAAATCACTGATGGTATATAGTGGGAGTATTTTGTTTACTCGGTGGCCCCATCGCAAATCGCATTGGACTCAGTTATACTTTACTGCTTGGTGCTGTCGGATATCCCATTTATTCGTAAGTGTTCCACAGCAACTCTGTAAATGTTCGATCGGTAATGCTAATAATTTTGAAAATATAGTGCAGGGCTGTATACGAATAATCGTTATGTACGAACTGTCGAACTTCGAACGATGATGAAAGTTTGCTAATGACTGACAGGGAAATGTCTGGCTTGTCTTGGTTGGAGCAGTCGCTTGTGGTGTCTCGTGCACTTCCCCTCTCCAGTTTCGCAAACAAAACTAATCATTTACGCAGTGCCGGGCTTTTTTGGGCCGCAGAGGGTGCAGTCGCGTTGGGATATCCCGAAGCCTCAAAGAGAGGAAAATATTTGAAGTGCGTCAACGAGTTGAAAAATTGCATCTTTTGGAACTGACGATGTTGCAGCATTTGGCTCATTTTTCGTACAGGAGGACCAGTAGTTGGAGGTGCAATAGTGTTGGCACTCAACCAGTATAATCCCTTTCGTTAGACGCTCAAGAATAAGGCTAATTGTAAGCAGTGGTGCCAACCAAAAGAAGAAGGGCAAAGTGGGATACCGTGAGCAATTCTTGTCTCCCCTCCCCTATTATCATCCTGACCATCCAACCCAGAAATTTACTTGATATTCATCGCGCTCCAATGCATTGCAACCCCACTCGCACTCGTACTCAGTCCCCCAGAAAAGGTTCAGCGAACAGATGGTACCAAAGTCAAGATTGTCCTGGAAAAATCCTTTGCCGCTGAGCTCCGGGCCTTAGGAAAGGCCTCGTGCAGACGTGATGTAAGTCGTTGTGGAGTCGAGCCACAGCGAAACATCCGTCCCCTAACGTGGTGCTTCAGATTCTCTTATTATTACCGTTGTTCTGGGCTGCTTACTTTAACCAATACGTCGGAAGTAAGTAATTTGAAGCTTTGTATTGATAATTTTTCTAATGAGTGCAGACTTTCAGACATATTACTTCGGTGTTCGTGCACGAGCGTTGATTGGGTTCGTTGGTAAGATTTGCTCGGCAACCATTACAACTTGTCCATTCGCTAAAACCAGTAGGAAACTTCTCCAATTTGCTGGCCTCGTTCGTGTTAAGTATCTTGCTCGATTACAAGAAACTGAGAGTCCAGAATAGAATTCGTATTGGGTATGTGCAATTTAGCTAACCATTCATCAGAAAATTCCTAACCCGCGTATAGCTTCTACTATGTTGTGATCTTACATTTGGTCGCTTGGACCTATGGCTGGGTCATCCAAGAGAAATACACTCGCACCAACCCAAGTTGGGATTGGGAAGATCAAGGATTCGTTGAGGGATTCTTCGTCATTTTCCTTTGGAGTACGTCCTCACTCGGATCTATGTGAAACTTTACTAATGGACACTGCAGATTTTGCGCAGCAGAGTATTCAAAGTTGGATGTATTACTTCGTTGCCACCAAAACAGACAATATCTCTGAGCTTTGTAAGATTCCATAGTCTTCTCACAACGAAAATCAGCTGACAATTTTGCAGCACGATTTACCGGAATTTTAAGAGGACAGGAGAGTTTTGCTCAAGCAGTTTCATTTGGCTTGAATAGCCGGGATTGGAAAGGTGGCCGTGTTCCACTCGGCGTAAATACCGCTCTACTTGGTGAGTTTTACCAAGTCATGAATTATTTCGCAACTGATGCATACTGACCTAACTCAATAGCACTGGCTGTGGTGCCGACTTGGATCGCTGTACGAGAGCATGTACCAGTCGAGTCTGATAAAAGTTACGGATTTGAGGTAGCAAGCGATGAAGAAGTTCCAGCAGCGGGGAATGGATCGTTGAAGGAGAATGTTAAGGTTGCCGTTGCATAAGTTACGACATTAAAGGAGATTGGGAAAATTGATACTCGCACCTTCTTTTTGTCCTGTTCTAAGTCAAGTAAGCGGCGGGTAAGCTGCACATCTGCCCCGCCACACCGCACGTGCCGCCATGAGTCTGTCACGTGCTCGGTATTCTGAGCCATGTTTAATCCACCTTGTCAAGGTAGCCAACCAGAGTTTAAATGAAGATCAAATTTCAAGTCCAAGATTATACAAGCCAGTTCATTATTTATGATTTCGAACCTTCTATGACAAAACATATTAGCACGTGACCAAAACTAGGCTTCGTAAACCTGTCGAAACCGCTGCTTTTCTAATTCTATTTACTAGACCAATAGTAGTAGAGGATAATATAGAGCCTATAAGGTTTAGCTAGAGCGTCTAAGAGCTGATAGTAATAGCTTTAGTACTATTTAATTATTTAGTATATTAAAAGACTCTCTATAATAGCTAGCTATCTTAAATAGCCGAGATTATATATTATATACTATATATATAGGAAACGCTATTCTGTAACCAACGCTAGCATGGGTACTATGCTAGCGTATAAAATTAGCGAAATTTTAACATATTTACTCTTACTAGAAAACAATCGCTACTACCTTCCTAAAAAGGACTAGTCCTATCTAAAAAAGTGGTATAAATAGAGTAAACAAAGTTCGTAATAACAATAACTTAATAAACTACGTATAATTAAATAAAGCGCTTAAAAAGTTGATTTAAAGCTTAAAAAGCTTAAATCCGAGGACTTTTCTCAATTATATACTAATTACCTAATCAGGCTAGCACTTTCTCTTTACGCCGCTCTTTCCTAGTATACTCTTCTACTACTTTTCGTAAAAGGTTATACTAAAGTCTCTAGTAATCTGCTTATAACCGGCGTACTATAATTTAACTTAAGAGGTTATATCGATATCGAAGTATTAGTATTAGATTAAGCGTCTATAAATAGGTATATCTAGCTACTAATTTATAGGCGATCTACTATTCACGTTAAATAGGCAAAAGGCTTAAATTCATTTACTTTGTTATATAAATCGTACTTAATCTTAACAGATAGGCGTAGGAGGGTGTCTCTTCTACTAAGGGGTCTAGAGAGCTAGCTCTCTAGTGAAAAGACAAGTGTCTTATACTATTACTATTAGAACATGTCCGGAAGTTAAGCGATACCCTAAGGAGGCAAAACTAAGGTTATTCCCACTTTTTAGAGAAGTCGATATTTTTATTAGTTTAACTAGTTTAACTAGTTAAGTATATATTTAAGTATTTTATAAGTATTAGACACTTTTAAGTAACTATTTAAGTTATATCTATATAATATAATAATATGTATATACGATATAAAAGGGTTTTGAAATGCTTCTAGAGTGAATAGAAGAATAAGAGAGTGAATCACGTAGTAGCGTGCTTAGTAGGCTAGGGACCCCTGCTAGCGTTAGCTATAGAATAGCGTAACCTATATATATAAGGTTTCAGTAGTTATTATCTTATATTATCTAATTTAGAAAGGTTTCAGGTTCGGGTTTTAGATGTTTTTATATTAACTTACTCTTTTTTATATAGTTTATATATAGCTATCTACTCTTCTATAGTTAGAAAAGGCTAATTTAGTCTTTTCTTCTATATTAGTATCTAGTTTTCACTCTCTTAAACGTACTTCTATACACCGCTTTTAGATCTGTTTTATATTATTATACTCTCTTTTAAATTAGCTATATTATAGCTAATTTATAAGTTATTAAAAAAAGGTTTATATCTAAATAGCTCTTTTCTTATATAGTAATAATTTCTAAGAATAATAATAATCTAAGTAACTTAAAAGCTATTAGATAGTTAAGTTTATATATAGATTACTCTTACTTAAGTCTAACTTTTATTAAGCTAGATTTTTAAAAGAAGGCTTTATTATTAATATATACTAAAAAAACTAAAGAATATACAAAACTGAATTTAGTTTTAAGAATTTTAAGACTTTTAAGAAAATAATAATAAGTTAAGAAGATAGCTTATAAGTATTAATAGAAAGACTTCTTTAAGTAAATTAGCTATTTATCTAGTATTTCTTAAAAGAGATTTTAATATAAAAGAGTAGTTATTAAGATATTAAGAAACTAAATTAATATATTAAATAGACTTAGATAGTAATTATAAGTAATTATAATTTACTATAAAAATTATATAACTTTTTCTTTATTTTTAGAAAATAGTAAGACAAAGTATTCTATTAGCTCTTAGCTAGAAGAACTATTTACTTCTAGATTAACTATTTTCTACTAATAATTAATATATTATTAGTTACTTTTAGAATTCTAGTATCGTTTAGAGCACTTCATATAATTTAATAAATATCATAGACCTTTCAAATATACTACCGGTAATATCGTCGCCTAAGTCTATAATCGACAGTAGCCCCGCTTCGACGACAAACCACCCGCTCCCGCTCTAATATCAAATATCGAACTCATTAAGAGAAAGAGGAAGAACAAATGATTCATTAAAACTTCAAGGAGTCCCAGACCGATAAGTATCACCAAGATTCTCGGTTGAGAGAAGCTAGACACTAGGAACTACCAGTAGAAAGTTCAACGTGGAGGAAGAACGATTTATCTCTCTATCTCCCCTTTCTTTTATATTATTTTATACCCCACTATCCCTCTTTTCCTTTTCTCTATATTCCTCTCACCGTCCAGAAGCCAACAACAACCCAGAGCATCCCCAAAACCTTCAAAAACAACATTGACCTTCTTAGACGAATTTCTTCCTTCTACTCCCCACAAAGTTACCTCCATCATCCCACCCACCTGAACCACCATAGTACTCTTCACACTAGAAAGAAAAACCAACCCCACCCTCTCTCAGAAACAACGGTAAATCCAGTCATCATCGACGGACCCACATTGAGTCCAAGTCTGTCATCCTTATATCCATCTTTCCATCTCACCTCCTCCTTAAACCTAGTACCACCCCAAAACCCCCTTTCCCGCCTACTCTCACAACCACAAACAATTTTCAAGACCCACAGAGAACAAAAAATGAAGAATGACATCGACACTAGAAATCCAGTCGACAACAAGAAACACAACTCCTACCTCCCCTCTAAAACCCATGGAGCAATTCCAGCACTATGCTATCGAATACCAAGAACCCCTCGCAAACCAACACCGTTCCCAAATCAACTACAAACACAACTATCCCCAAGAGATTACCTGCAAAAGGCATAATATACCCCTGGCATGGATGCAGAGGACTTACAAACAAAAAGAATATTCTCAAGCCCTAGGTCACAGGGTGTTAGTAGTGTTTTGCTCGCTTCCTTTACGTTGGCTTAAATTGATAGTCCTCCTTGCGATTTAGAATCTCTCCCCCAAATTTCAGCGAAAGGACACCTCATGTTCCCCAACCCATCTATCTCCCTAAAAAAAATCCCAACAACTAAAATCCTAACACCAAGTCGTCCTAAAACACCATACCATCCACCTTCTTCCAACCCCACACCAAAGAAGAGCCAAGCTTGCAAAAGTCCAATGTTCCCATCCACGTTCCTCCCCACACAATAACACACCCCTCCACCATCCCCTTAACCCCTACAAATACCCTCCATCTAAGAACGAAAACGAACGCAATCAAACAAACTCCCCGTCGACAATAAAACAACCCAAAATCACACCCACTCGAACTCTTCATCCACAGACCCTTCAACAATCAAAAGAAATCCCCTTCACGATCTGTCCCATATTAAGTAAACAAGACCCAAGAACCTTCAACCCCGACTTGAAACAGCGATCCATTCCTACAGAATGAATAGCAGCGGTAACTTCTGTCATTTTATGAAGACAACTGAAGCCTACACCAGGGGGTGCAGGACTTCGTAACTGGTTAAGAGAAGAGTACCTTCACACTGCTCTCTTAACTATTCGACTAGGACTAGGAAAATTAATTCGAATATCCTATAAGACTAGAACAACTAGATTCATATTATCTTTATTATTCTAGAGAAGTTAGGAGAATTATAGAAGGGGAAGGTGTCTTAGACTACAGTTATAAATTCCTGCAACCCCTGGTGCCTGTATGCATAACCCCAGGATATCGAACATAGTCTCCCAAGATGCCCCGACAAGGCACTATGTTTCAAAGAAGAAATGGATTTCATTCATTTCTCATAACTGTATATGTATCTTTTCTACCCCCACCCAGAAACCTGTCCCCCATATGTCTTCCAATCCCCACCCGGCCTCTACACCTCTACATATGTACGCATGAAATTCCATTTATTCATTCATACCCTGGGTATCCCGCATAACTTCAAAAGGGAAAATCTTGAAAAAGAAAAAAAACTCAAGTCATCCCCCTCCGATCCCTCACCCTCAGCTCCACTCAACCCTTCAAACTCTGCTCAATAGCCAATTTCAAAGCCTCCTCGTCAGCCTTACTCTCCCCCTCACCACCACCACCATCACCACCCCCACCATCAACCTTAGTATTCGTAGGCGTCAACGGGAAATTCTCCTTCCCCGAATCCACCCCCAACTTTGCAGCCAAAGTAACACTAGGCTCCAACTCAGCAGCAAGCAGCGTCCTCGGCACAGAAGAAGAATCAGCTCCCTCAGAATTATCCTTCATCGAGATCTCCAACTCACCAGCCCCACTCCCCTCGCCAAGCTTCCCCTCCCTAACCTTCCTCCGTCGTTCTTCTTCTTCCAAACTCTCACCGAGCACTCTCTCAAGCTCCCTCCTCTCTTCGGTCGTCGAGTTCGCGTGATCAATCTTACTCTTCTCGATAGCCTCAATAAGAGCCTCGTCAATCTCCTCCGGAGCTGGTGTCGAGCTATGTTCGTCCTTCGACTTTTGAATGGCGAGCTTGATAGCCTCATCATCATCATTCAAAATATCCTCCACACTCGAGTTCCTCTCCCGATACCGCCGAAGACTCTCCTGAATAGCCTGCTCCAACCTCGCCTCATGCTCAGCCTCCTGTTCACCAACCGGATGATGTTTATGCGATTCCTCAATACTAGCTTGGATCGCCCTCTTCATGAGTTGTTCATCCGTAAGTGTAGAGGTTTGACTGCTTTGCAGCTCCCTAACACTGGCTCGGATGGCACGTTCAATCATCTCATCCTCCTCATGATTACCCCTCGATGTAGCAGCAACAGAAGTATGAATCGCATGTTCAAACTCCTCATTAGTCTCGCTGTGATCCAAAGAGTTACTCGCGGTATGAGCAAGCGGTTCAGCAGGACCTTCCTGCACCCCTCTAGGCGTATGACGATGCGCATGTCTTCTCCGGCAGAAAGGACAATTCTTCGGCGTCTTCGTCGTAGTAGTAACCTCCTTGATTTTCTCCTGTCTCCTCTTGTCCACCCGGTCCTCGTGAAGCCGTTTATAGAGTTTCTTTCTTTCTTCAAAAGATAAGCTCCTTGCCTCCTTGAAACCCTTAGGAGAGAGGTATCCGGATTCTGTGACTTCAGGTCCTTGTTCCTTGACTTTCATCCGGGTACTTTGGTACTCATCTTTATGCTCTTTCCAGCGATGGATAATATCTGCGCGCTCTTCGGGGGTGCACGTTTGGGCATCCTCGAAACCTTTGGCTGTTCGGGCTGCGATGATGTAATTTAGGACGCTTGAGCCAAACATCTTTTTGATTTCTTTGTTGACGCCCATGAATGCATATCCAGGGAGACCCCAAATGGCTATTTTCATCATTAGCCAAGACCAGAATGCTGATCATACAATTGACTTACCTGCACCTGGCTTAAGGATGAGACCCCCGATGCCTTTCCCGATACCTTTGATGAGTCCCGCGGCACCTTCCTTTTCTGCTCCTCGAATTGGCTGAGTGACGAGTCCTGTAATTCCATCATAGAAACCGTAACCAAATTCCTAGACAGAATTAGCAGTCATTTCCACAACCTGTAACTCGGAGACTTACCTTGCCCGCGGCCTTGAGGCCACTTTGAAAATCCGTCACCTTTTCTTGAGGCCGAACGGTATCATCACCATACAACTTAGGCGCATTATGAAATCCTCGTGCAATGCCCAAGGTGAAATCCATAGGCGATTTCATGCCCGCAGAAACAATTCGACCAATACCCTTCGTAGCTCTTCCAGCATTGTCAATTGTCATTTTGCTCGGGTCAAATACGCTATTAGAATCCTTCCGTGAATGTCTACCTGGGGATTCGGTGCCACTAGCACGAATACTTGGGTCTCTAGAATCAGAACGCGAAGTTGAGCCTCGATCTCTGGAAAGAGATCTGGCTCGCTGAACCGTCCCCCGGAGTGCTTCCTTCAATGAGCTTCCACGTGCCGTTGCTGGCTTGGTACTTGCAGGATTAACGCTTCCATTGTCGAATGATATCGTGGTTGGATTGGTACTCGAGGAACCAATACTCCCAAGCTCAGTCGAAGATCTTCCAGTACTTTCATAAGATGTCTTCGAAAGAGCTGCGATTGAACTTGGAGCCCTCGGGGACATAGCACCACTAGTGGGCGAAGTTGGAGAGAGAGTTCCTGGTTTGTTGAGTTCAACATCAGATGATGATCTCGAGTCCCTCGGGGGAGACTTGTCGCCTGTCGAATTTTCTTTCGATCGTGCTTTGATTGCTTCCGTGCCAGTCTTGGCCTTTCTGAAGATCTCAATTGGAAAGTCAGCTACACCCATCGACAGACTAGCGATTGTGCCTATCAAGGCAGATGCTCCTCCAGTGATGGGATCCCAAGGGCCGTCATCGGTCTCGTATTCTCGTGCTCGGTAACTATAGCGTGTTAGAAAATCATAGCAACGGTAAGAGATGGTTGAAACTCACAGTTTTAGATCTCCAAAGTCTAATAATCCTTCAGCCGCCAACACATTTGCAGCTAGAGCACTCAATTTTGTTTGTGTACGCTTCAATCTCCAAACTGCAACCCGACTAGGGGCAACCGAGCATCTCAGGCTATCGACATCAAGGAAGTCGTGAAAGCTCTTGGCACCGACTTCGGTACCTTTTTCTTCCTTGATACGAGCACCCAGCTCCTTTGCCTTTGCCAAAGTCTCAGGCTTGAGAGCCTCAAGTAAAGCAGTTGACAACTTGTCGGCGGTGAGTTGTTTATACGGGATCGGAAGAGGACCAGCTCCTGCTCTCGCAACCATTGCACCCCAGAAAGGTTGGTCGCCGAAAAATGGTACAACGACTGTTGGCTTACCAGTCGCAATACCAGCAGCGGTGGTTCCAGCACCTCCATGGTGCACAACAGCCGATACGTGCTGAAAGAGCCAATCATGAGGTACATTTCCAAGCATGAAAACGCCCTCTGGGAGACCTATTTCGTCACCTCCAAGCCCTCCCCATCCCTTGGAAACCAAGGCTCGACACCCAGTCTTCTTGACTGCTTCAAATATAAGGGTGGTCATAGCATTGGGGTCATCCACAACAATAGAGCCAAATCCAATGTACACTGGAGGTGGTCCAGCAGCGAGAAATGCAGCAAGTTCGGGTTCAGGAGTGAACGAAGAAGCCAGGGAAAGAAAGTAGAACCCGGATATGGAAATATGTTGGCTCCAATCTTTTGGCTTAGGGATTAATGCTGGTGACCTGGTTTTTACATTAGTTTGATATGTTATGGGTGCGATGGCAAGACTAACCAGCAGTAGGTGTATGGAACCTTCAGACGACTCAGCATCCCAGGAGCCCAAATCAAACTGATCGGATCAAGTCCAAGAGCGCGCTCTCTGAATCGATTGATTACGTCTCCCAACCCTTGCCAAGTCATCATTTCTACTAGAGCATATGAAATGAAATTGCTCATATTTACATCGGCGTTGGAGGATTGAATGTTTGCTAAAGGATGGGGGAAAGATTGCGTGGGCGACCAGGGCATACTAAAGGTGTTGTTAGATGTTGCTTGGGCATGAATAGTGATATAACATACGTAAACATCATATGAAGTGGAATACCCATTTTCTCAGCAATATGAATATGGGCAAAACTGGGAGGGTTAGCGATGATAGCATCCGCGATAAAAGGTCGATCGGAGGGATCGGTGTCCATATTGATTCCGGCTTCCAGTCCAAGACTCTCTTGGCTGCCTGTGGGGATCGGGGCACCAAGGCCATTACCTGCTTCGACACAGGATCTCCAACATCCTAAAACAAGCTCTTCCATTCCCTTTCGTCGCTTTCCTACATCACCACTCTTTAAAGAGTCCATTCCAGGCATTAATCCGGGATTCTTGACCATGAAAGCCATGAGCTCGGAAGGATCTCCTCCAATGCTAAAGAACTCCAATCCATTTTCTTCAATGAAACCTTGAAATGTAGGATGGGTTGCCAGCCGAACTCGATGACCGTATGTAGCCTTCAAGGTCTTCCCCAAAGCCACAAATGGCTGAACATCTCCTCTCGACCCCACCACATGTATAACAACATTCAATTTTGGTGGTGGAGTTTGGCCAGGCAGTCCTCCTAAAGCTGGTGGAATATAGCCCGTAGGCAATGGTGTTTCCTTTTCAACCAGAGAGAGTTGACTTCTCAACGCCGGAACAAGGAGATCTGAAAGTTTCCGGGTTTTCTGGTTGATTCTTATATTTATACGTCCGTCGTCTGTGATGTTTGCTTTTGTGTCCAATCCATCCTGGCTCATGAGGATCTCATCATGTCGGTCGCCATAGGCGGGAGGGGCTTCGCTTGCGTTGTCTTGGGGGACGGCTAGGTGGGAATGGCTTGTATTGTTTCTATTGTTATGTATGAGCATTTCAACTATAAAATTCCCGGCGTGGTTGAACTTACGCTGGCCTGGTTCCATACTCATATTGAGATGCGCGCGAACTTCGTCCTCCATGTCTCTCTTCATTGAAGTTGCCTACGATTGCAGCTTCTGCCTGAGCTACAAGATCGGAGGGGATGGCATTGGGGTCTGTCTGGTGCCCACTCGCACCGCTGCCACTGGGTTTTGAGGGCATGTTTGCTTGGTGTTGAAGGGTTTGAGGAGTCGAAAGGGCTCCTAAGCTGGGGAAGTTATGCCAACATGTAGACAAGGAGAATGGGGGAAGCTAATGGAAGTCTCGTTGTATTTAACTGTCCGGCTTGTAAATGTCGCCGAGCTGGTTGAAGGTTCGGGTGCGTAATCGACGGAGGAGTGAATGATTCCGATAGACCGATCGGATTCCGCCAATGCCGATTTCTAGACGGACCGAGAAGGATAATAATTGAGGTGGTTATTATCGAATTGTGTTGTCGGAGAACGGAGGCGCACGGGGGATTAATCAAAGCCGATAGCAACTTGCTGTTCTTCTACCAGTAGATGTTGTTGTGATTGTTGCTCGTCGTAATGACACCGGTGCGTAATGACGATGCTGGTGCTAAAGGTGTTTGCGGGGCAGCTGCAGCTAGGGTGGGAGGGAGCTCCCAAGGGAACTGGATCGGTGGGCAAATGTAAAAAGCTTGGCCACTTCCTTGACCTGGAAACCATCAGAGTGGCGATAAAAAGGTGCAAATCCTCCTAAATAAACCTCTATTCTTCAACGAGATTAATGATCGAGGGTATCCAGAGTCTACACCGACTATAAGGGAAATGCATCCTCTTCAACCAACTGCCAGAAATGGAATCAAGCACATGTGCGGCGTTAGTAGGAGTCTAGATCTTCTTTCTAGATGGGCATTCGTACGTCCGGCAATTACGTCCGCTGGTTTGGAGTTGATATATGGACTTTAGAGATGGCTTGCAGCAACCAATAGAACATTTCGGGCTGTGACAAATCTTACGAAGTGCAGGCTGACACAAGTGATAGACCTATTGCTATGAGTTATAACTGTTAATTCGATTGGCGAAAAGGAGGTTGATCACGTGCCAAAAACAACAATTAGGATTGCAGGTGCGAATTGAATATTTAGCGAGAAATGGCGAAAGATTCTGCGAGTTAAGTTCTTTTGAACCTTTAATTATAAGTGCGCAGAATAAAGGCATACAATGCTCAATCTCTGAGTTCTCTTCTTACTAACTCTCACCTTTTGGCATAGTTGGATTAGAAGAAAGGAATAACAATTATTACTATAGCAGTAGAGAGACGTTCTTCACTATCAAAGTATATAAGCGGTTGTAAGCTTTCTTTTTTCAGATTAAATAGAGGATCGGTTTGATATTGAGTTAAATAGGGCGCATTGGTCAGCTTAGTTCTACCGAAGTTATATAAGTTAAGTGTAATTTAAAAGAGAGTGAACAAATGCAAAGCTTACTTTCAAAAACTAATAGAATAACCAAGTAAGAAATACCAAAAAATGAACAACAAATTGCTCAACCTCAGAATTGAACTGAGAAGTCTCTCCCGCTCAGTGTGGTCGATAGTATTATCGTGATAAAATACTGCAGTATTTTCGAATTATATATTATTATAATATTTTAATAGTACGTATTAGTTTTCGTCGTAATACTATAGTAATATCGCGATATTAAATAGTATACTATTTAATGACTCGTGTACCTAAGACCCCACTTAAAGTAGACTAATTGAGCATAGTATATAAAGCAGTTTCTACTTAAGTATTTCTTCTTAACAACTTCTTAACATTTAATAATTAATAACACTTAGACTATTATAAGACTACTATTATTTCTTTATATTTAAGGTGCTCTATTTTTATAAAAAAGAATTACTTAAATTAATTAAGAATTCAAAGTCCTTAGCGTGCTTAGCAGTATCGCGATATTATCCTAATATTGATTAAAATACTAATAATATAAAGGATATTATTATTAGATATCGTGGCATTTAAATAGTATAAATAGTACCTATTAAAGTAGGTTTCTAACAATATATCGTGGTGGTATAATATTCTAAATACTATCGACCACACTGCTCCCGCTTGACTCTAAGACACTCTTTCTAGTCTAAACTACGGGAGTCCACTCTATAAACCTTCACATAGTACAAATACCTTTCGAGGCGCATTAGTAGAGAGTAACAAATGTTACTTAAATATCGTATATAGGGGAAAGCGTGTTACTACTAGAATAATTAAGCTTCTATTATTAATGCTTCTATTAGTTGAATAGTTTCCTTATTTGTATTTAAGTATCTGGCTTCATAGTAGATTGAGACAGGTGCAGTGGAAGAGGGCATTTGTTCGGTATAGTGCTCGTATTTAAGGGATGTTTTATTAAAGCTTTCGGGGTTTAATTGGCGGTGACAGGCTAAGATCAAATGAGTTTTCAAGTTCTGATAATGAGTTGTTTGTCCCGAGGTTGTTTACTTTGAATCCAAAGGAAACCTAAGAGGAAAATAACCCCCAAAAAGGAAGTAAAGAAGAAATTCCAATGCATGGTGGATGCTCAAGATCAGATGCGACACCAGTCCCGAGGTGGAAATCCCCTCTAGGATATCACCTCGCGGTGGGGGTATATACAGCTACAGGCCGCCTAGAAATAGAGTAGCCGATGTTATTACAATGTCGTGTTTAGTTGAAGTGTTTTACTACTAGACCAATCGAGCTTATATAATACGTTAGATTAGGTTACAGATGCTATCATGACTTAATTAAAAACCAGTACCTATAGTCGAGACCTGGCGTGGTCGGCTTACAAGTGATAAGTGTTGTGAAGTTACTTCTACTAGCTCTAGCGTTAGAAGAATTAGTAACTCTTATAGCATCTTCTCGCCTCAACATAGGAGCGTCGCTTAATCTAGCTTGTTTCTTATTCGCGACTAACTCTTCTCTTTGAATAAATTTCTTCCCAACTACCCACAACCACCCCCCCCCCTATATTTTACGAACAGCGACAATGGGTGATCTCAATACAACCCTTGACTAGACGACAGCAAACTTCATCACACCCCAAAGTGAAACAATATACTACGTAATGACAGTAGAGGACGCAGCGCAATGGCGCTTGATAGCAGGAATTTGTCTCCCACTTGCTATTACCCCGGTCCTTATGTTTTTGTTCGCTTTTAGTCGCAGTAGTTTTCTGGGTGAAATCATTAGTAGGCTTAACAAGCTCGAGTTCGAAGGTGGGAAAGAGCTTGATAAGAAAAGAGGAGCTTATGTAAGGTCTCCCGTCTTCTAGTTTACTATCTACTAAAAAAAAGATCGATGCGAGAAGTTTACGAGATCCCAAGGAGTAGAAATGAACCTAGGCTTTTCTGGAGCCAAAATAAAGGTGCAGTCCGACTTTTATAGGTTACGCGATTCTGGAGAAGGTATATTATAATGCTCTTTCCTGCATTTTAAAGACACCTCTAGTATATATTATATATCTATAACTATCTTAATGTAAACCTAGGCTCTTAGAAAAAGAGAAGTTAGTGACAAAACATGACTTTCACCTAGTCTTTTACAGATTGCTAATAACTCAAATCGGGTATAAAACTTAGGTTGACAGTAAGCATAGTTACTAGGACAATCACTTAAACACGAGGAAGCCGAGAGGGTAAAAAAGAAGTTCAAAATAAGCAACACTCCACAGAACTGAAAAGGATTCATCACAAACACTATCCCATCCCCCCCCCTTCCCCTAGTTCTTACCCACGAACCCAGTACTCCCAAGCCATCTCCCAATGTTACTCCCAATAACATCCGGACAATCCTCCTGCAAAAAGTGCTTCGCCCTCCCAACGCCAACAAACTCTGTATTCTTCAAAGTCCTCTCATACCACTCCTTCTTCTCAACCGGAATGATCTTCCCCGGATCCGCCCAGAAAAATAGCTTCGGCACCTCACTCGTCACCAACCACTCATGGTACCTCTCCACAGCAGCATAAACCTCCACCGGCTGTCCCGCAACGGGAAAAATCTTCGCTATTTCGAAAATAGCCTCCCTGTCTTCTATCTTCCAAAAAGGTTTGCGATAATGATCCATCTCAACAGTAGTGAGAGGACGAAGAATTTGGCCTTGGAGAAATACTTCAATGAAGATGTTATCATCGACGATAGATTTATGTAATTGTTCGGGCCCACCGCCGAGAGCTGCGTGTAATTCTGCGGGCATCTCGCCTGTGCTTTCCCATGTTGGCATGGGAGGGAGGAATTCCATCAATACCAATCCTGCGATCTTCTCGGGGTGTTGACGAGCCCAGTTCAGTCCAAAAAGCGAACCGAAATCGTGGAGGACCAACACGACCTTTTTGTCCGAGTTTAAGATCTTGGACAAGAAAGTTGCGAGATATCGAGTGTGGTTTTCCCAACCGTAGAAGGAGGAAGGGTGTTTGGATGAAGCGCCCATTCCTATGAGGTCTGGAGCAATACAACGGGTTGAAGGCGAAACATGGGGAATGATGTTGCGCCAGAGGTATGAGGAGGCTGGGTTGCCGTGGAGAAATACCACTGGAGGATTATGGGATGCGTTGGTGGGATTGGTGTCGATGTACGCCATTGAAACATCTTTTTCAAGGTTGATGAAGTTCATTGTGAAAGGAAAATCGGAAGATATCTCTTGGACTGCCATTGTAATGTTCCTAGGGACCTTGTTTAGGGAGAAGAAATTCTGGTCTGAATTTCGGGTCAGAAAAACAATGTAAAATATGTTGGAAACTTGAGATCGATCAGATGGAGAAAAGTGGGAATTGTAGATTTTGAGATATTGTTATTCATTGTAGGACCAAAGGAAGTACTTATAGCAAGTTCATCGAATTTCCAAGACTGAAAATTGCGTGGAGCCATTCGGCGCGTCGTACAATGCTGCGACACGTTTGGAACTGAGTAAATCAAATGATGAACGCAAGAAACACAAATAGCTGATCCTCTACCCCATTATCCACCAACAATAGAACCTATTTTGGATGTTTCATGGTGTTGATCTTGAAGCTTTCCAAATAGTCAGCACCGAGAACCCCGTACTCCGAGAACAATTCCAGCCACTTGTGGTTTCCCCGTGACGACGGTCATTTGCGCACTTGCTGACCCCGGTGGCTGATTGTTCCAACTGCCTAGGTTAATTTCTAGTTATTAATTCACTTGAATTGGTCTAGAAAGTTAGAACGAGGGCTAGGTAGGCAGGTACCAACCTGATGTATTTACAGCCACTTTTGATGCCCATCGCCTCTTGAGTTTCTTTTCGTTCTTTTAGTAAAAATGTAAAGAAGACAAAGATTTTAGGTTTGATACTCTGCTGGGGGCTCGTCAGCGTTGCCGGACCATCTCGCTATGTGGAAATTCAAGGAAACAGTCAGGATAACGCGACCCGCTGTCAAAAAAAGAAAAGATAACGGCCAACCCCACCGTTCAAAGCGCGCCTTCGGAGCGCCATTGCCTAAAATGGGTTCAGATACCGATAACACGATAACACGAGTGCGAGTTGCAGTGAGTCCCTGACAAATCTCGCCGATTTCAAGTTGAGGGATGAGTTGGAAGTTGGTGCCGCCAAAAGTAAGAAACAACTAGTGGCTGACCGCCCACTAGCAATGCATGAAACTTCATGTTAATTTGCTCCTCACCGCCGCTGGTCAGCGCATTAGCACGGAAATTGGAGATTCTAATGTGGAAGCAAGTCATCCTGATTTGCAAAATGGAAAAAATACGATCGAGGTACACCGACTACGTTTCTCTTGCAGGTCTTCGGTAGTATACTGTATACTATATACTCCCCAGAAATAGGAAGGAAAAAAGGAAAGCTACATATGCTCTGGTGATCAGGGTGATCAACACTTGCGTCACGTACGACTCTGCAGACCTCCACTGCAGTACTTGGGACAGTACCAAGACCACAAACTTGGGATAATTGTTGCGTAATTGAATTGCGCAGACAAAAAGAGCTTTAGAAGAAACAAAGACGGCGATAAAAACTGGAAGCCTAGAGATAGCTGCGTGAATCTGTTGCGAAACTATAGGCCGAAGCCTTGCGTGAGGCGGGAAAAGTTCCTGTCAGCTGTTGTACCGAATTGAAATTGAGACTCAAACTTGGTGGTTACACGGTACTGTGCCCCGTGGATAGTTTTCAACTTGGAGACGGCTCGTTTGAGGTTACTGGAGCGGCGCGAGTTGCGGAAGAAAGGAAGAAAGAGTTAAAAAGTTAGAAAGGAGAGACGCCTATTCCAAGGCTGGCCGAGGTAGTGGCTCACGTGATCGGATCCAATTTTCTCCTATTTTGGATGTTCCCTTCAAACGCAAGTTCTCAGGGGCCATGCCACCTGACAGTTTCCTTATTTTTTTTATATTATTTGTGCTCCTGCTGGTAACCTTAATCCGATGCCAAAAGACTTCCTGTGGTCAACGTCCCAAGAACCGCCATGCGCCAATATGTTCAACGTCACCCCTCCGTCTGATCTCTTTTGCTACCTCGATAAAGCCGCGATAAAGCATGGCATCAACGTTGACTGCCCGAGACGTGTACAACGTCGTACTACAGTATGTCCGAGTAGAGCAGGTATGAGTACCTCGCACCAGAATATTCAGCCTTGCAAGGGGTCACCCAGACATCAGACCATCGGTAGCGCCTCCTATTTATATCACTCATAGACCGGATTCGGTTGGCAGCTGATGTCAAGATAGGTATCTCCTATCAAAAAACAATCCACATTCAACAACACCAACGCCAACTCCTGTACGACGTAAGCCGTAAGCCGTCAGATTCCTCTCGAAACTCTCACTGGTGCACCGCATCTGCAGCATCCTCATCTTGACCTCGCCGTCTCTGGCAGTTGTTCTGTCATATATTGGTGGCGTGTTGATCACGCGCTGGAGGCGGGCATTTTATCCTCCTGCCCTTCCTCGGATGTCTTCTCCATCCTTTTCACAGAAGTGAAATCCCATAGGTAGTCCTTGTATAGGGTGTCTTCGAGCCGCTTTTGGAAGTGTCCAATTAAGCTCCTGTGGCGCTTATCCGGCAGCATCCCCCGTATCGAGATTGATGAATCCGATCCAACAGGGTGTAAACAGGCTGGTTGGGGTGTTGGTCGTGTTGGTCAATCCCCCCCCCCCTGACTGTCAAGCATCCTGGCTGGCGTCTCCAGTATTTTCTTCGTATCCAGCGGCCGTTCTTTTCAAAACTCCTCTTATCCCAAATACCCCGCGCTCTGGGAAACACTGTTCCAATGAAAGTGTAAGCCAGAGCGGGAAGCTTTTATTATCTATTGCCGTTAAGCCGCATGGAGTTTTGGGCTTGTTATATCCTCCCTGTGGAATACGAACTCTTGGTGCATGGCAGGCCATGCACAACCATCCTGCTTCTGTGCAGCAAAGCAGCCCTAGTCGCCCTGCAATGCAACATCCTAGACCACTACTTCCTTTTTCCTGTGAAGACCTTCGCAGATGAGAGCAAATCGTTTACCAGTATATAGTGCAACGTCCTCCCTCAATTGATATGTCCCTCAAGCGTGCTTCGTTGCTGCAGCCATCATTCGTTCGGGTTGTCCCGAGGTTCAGCATTCATAATATTTTCGTTTCTTTTTCCTCCCTTTTGTCCCCTCTTTAGAACATTGCACATGCAAGGGAAAGCAAGCTTCCAAAAATGAAGTCCTTCATTGGGGCAGGTTTTATACTGTCTACTGTTAGTGGCCCCTCTCGTCGTGTTTCATAGGCTTACTTGAATAGTTTGCTGTCGCTCACGGTGCGATCCTCGGAAAACGGGTTGTGCTTCCTACGGGATGGACATCCCAAGGATGCTACACGTATGTACTCTGGTCATCATTACGAACGTATCTGTCGGTGTCAGGCTGACGTATATCCAGAGATAATGGTGTTCGAACGCTTTCGGGGGCCAATAATGCAGCAGGGACTACGACTGTAGAAACTTGTATTGCCTACTGCATTGGAAAGGGATTTGCCTATGCTGGCGTGGAATGTAAGGATATCTTGTTTATCTTTGATTGATATCCTAAGTTCTTTTGAACCAGGAACTTGGAATCCTTCCGTCAACCAGTCAACCGAGAGACATTAACTGATTTCCATCACACAGATTCAACAGAATGCTGTGAGTTCACGTGGAATTCCGATTCCAAGGATGGCTTTTGATATGTTTGACTAGATTGTGGGAATACAATCGCTTCGGCGTCTGTCCCGGCAACCGCAAGCGACTGCAATATGCCATGTGCGGGCGATGGCACTGAAACTTGTGGAGGGCCTAATAGGGTGAACATCTATTGGAGTGGAGCTGTCGTTGCTCCCCCTGGAAATAAGCTTACCGTGGGTACTTACGATTTCCAAAGCTGCCGCACAGAAACAGCGACAGGGAGAGCATTGGGTGGAATCACGACTGCTTCAGATACTATGACGATTGAGGCTTGTGCAACCTTCTGCAGTGGTTACACGTACTTCGGTACAGAATACGGTCGTGAATGCACGTGGCCCCTCAGAGTTAGACATGCGGGGACATCGCTGACTTCAAGCAGGTTATTGTGGGAATAGTTTTGGTACAGGATCGGTTGTCGCTCCTTCAAGCGACTGTTCGATGTTGTGTGCCGGCGATACCAGTGAGTTTTGTGGTGCCGGTGGACGCCTCACAGTTTATGCTGTATCTGGTACCCCACCACCAACCACGAGCTCGGGCGTGGACCCAACTTCTACAACATCAGCAGTCCCTGTTGGAACGGGGTTCCCAACTGGCTGGACTTCTCAAGGTTGCTGGGCCGAACCTGCCAATGGTCGGATGCTCACACACCAGCAACCCGACAGTACAACAAACACTCTTCAAAAATGTGTACAAACATGTGCTGGATTGGGATACACTATCGCTGGTGCCGAGTATGGGGTGCAGGTAAGGATATGCGGGTGTTGCCATGCTATCATAGCTAATCTCAGACAGTGTTTCTGCGACAACTTCGTATATAATGGTGGCGCCCTCGCTGCCAATCAGGCTGACTGCAACGTTCCATGCCCTGGGCTTACCTCAACGAATTGTGGTGCAGGAAATCGAATTTCCATGATGTCTCTCGGAATTCCACAAGTATTCCAAGCTCCTGGACCTCAAATTTCTGGACTGCCTACTGGATGGAAGTATTCCGGTTGCGTAGGCGACAATGTAGTTTCTGCAGAGGCAGCAAATGTCAACATCCAAACTTTTCCTTACAAAATTTGGGACAAACAATCAAATACACCAGCAGAATGTATTACTCAATGTCAAACTTTTGGATTCAACGCCGCGGGCCTGGTAAGTTAAAAGTTCTATCATTCAAAATCTTCACATTAACTCTTCAATAGGAATATGGATCCCAATGCTGTAAGTATTTCTCCTCACTCGAAATTGCTCCACTGATTGGATTTTAGTCTGCGGTGATCAAGCCAATCTTCTGATTGCATCTATGCCATCTGCTTCAACCAAGCCGACGGATCCTGACCACTATACATATGCCATCCCACCGGCTACATACGCAGACTCCGAATGTAGTGCTCCATGCACTGGTGCTCCACAATATCTTTGTGGTTCTGGTAACAGGCTCACTTATTACACATGGAATGCAACCGATCCCCTTTACAAGTGGGACTTCCCAACCGGAGCATCAGCCGGTCAATACTCGCTACTGATTGGAGGCTTGATCGTTCCTCTTATCACATCACAAGCAATCACTGGAAAAGTCACTTTCCTCGAAAAGGCTGGAACTGGAGCACCTAATGCAACAGGAGCTTACGAACTTGATCTGACCCAAATCGATAATTTCGGCGCCGCTTGGAGACAAATGACCAAACCTCAATCTGATGTTTTCTGTTCAGGTGGTGTCACCATGCCTGATAAAGCAGGGAGACAAATCAACGTCGGAGGTTGGGCTGGTGACTCCACTCTTGGTGTGAGAATTTACTGGCCAGATGGATCTCCAGGTGTTAAGGGTGTAAACCAATGGGTTGAAGATGGTGCTCATCTCAAACTCCAGGTAGCACGTTGGTATCCTTCTGCGATGGTCATGGCAAACGGTTCTATTCTTGTCGTTGGTGGTGAGATTGGTCAGAATGCTGCAGAGCAACCGACACTCGAGATTCTTCCCCCGACTGGTGTCCCAGACGCCAGTACCCAAAGCGGATATTCAAATACAACCAAATACCTGGATTTCTTGGACCGTACTGCTCCATTCAATTTATATCCCTGGATCACGGTCGTGCCATCTGGTATCCTCATTGTTTACTACAACGAAGCTCGCATTATTGATGAAGTCAACTTCAATACCATCAAGACTTTACCAAACATGCCAGGTGCTGTCAACGATCCCAAAGGTGGACGTTCATACCAACTCCAAGGTGCCACTGTCAGCTTACCGCAATATGCACCTTTCACAGATCCCCTCGGAATTCTCGTATGCGGTGGTTCTACAGAAGGAGGCGGATATCCAATTGACAACTGCGTTTCCACCCAACCAGAAGCTCCAAGCCCAACATGGCTGATCGAGAGAATGGTAAGTAAACCAAGTCTTATCCCATCATCCAACTAACATCCTCCCCAGCCATCTCGTCGAGTAATGCCCTGCATGGCCGGTCTCCCAGACGGAACATATGTCATCCTCGGAGGAGGGCAACACGGAGTCGCAGGTTTCGGTCTCGCTGGCGCACCAAACTACAACGCGGTCCTCTACGATCCCACGAAACCCGCCAACCAAAGAATGAGCGTAATGGCAAACACAACAGTAGCCCGGCTTTACCATTCCGAAGCCATCGTCCTCCTCGACGGCCGAGTAATGGTCTCCGGTTCCGATCCCTCGGGTCAATATCTCACACCACCCGATACCTTTCCCGAAGAATACCGTGTCGAAGTCTTCAGCCCGCCATACCTTCTTTCCGGGCTCGCACGTCCCACTTTCACTATCACGAATAAAGATTGGGGCTATGGCCAATCTATATCCTTCACCTCCAGTACTGGGAATGCGAAGGTTTCTTTGCTGGGTAGTGTATCCAGTACCCATGGAAACTCCATGGGTCAAAGAACAATGTTTCCTGCTGTTTCGTGCGCCGGAACGACATGTACTGTTACGAGTCCACCTAATACTCATGTTTGTCCGCCCGGGTGGTATATGATGTTTGTTATTGATGGGCCGACGCCCAGTGTAGGGCAGTTTGTTAGGATCGGAGGGGATCCGGCAAATTTGGGGAATTGGCCCAATTTACCGGGGTTCCCACTGCCTGGGGAGGGACCTGTTTGAGGGAAAGGGAAAGGGGAGGGAGAGATGGGGGAGTTCTAGTATATAATTTTTATTGGCATGATGATGGTTGGGACTCGCATGAGGAAACGGGGCGTACTTTGTGTGGCTTGAATGGGGGTTGGGGATTGGAGAATAGGTCGTAGGTATTATTTCTCGGCAAATTGATCTTTAGGTCTCTAGATCGCCCGGGAGCATTGATAGAAAGATTTTTTTTAGTTTTTAATATTATTAAATGTTGCTATGATTGAGGGGGAGTTCATTGTTTGATGACCTCTAAGAATAACTTTGAGAGAGGTGTTTTGGTACGTATCGCCTTAGTTATAAAAGAGGTCTTTGACAGTAACTAGGGTGGCATAGATGTCAACAATCAGTACGTTGAGTTACACGGTGGCCAGTGCTTTGCCTGTGTATCAACTACGAGGAGGTTGGGGAAAACATATCTTCTATGTTACAGGACATTGAGTATTTGTAAGGACCACTGAAGTCGGAAAATTCGAGGTGATAAAACTAAGGGCTTCTGCTATCGATAAAGTTACTGCTGTCGAAGACTCTTTTCACGTCTATCTTATAGACTTGAAAACGTTGGGGTCGTACGCGACAGAGAGGGAATATGGATGTTTGCTGGGGTGGACTATATAGAATGAGCCGTGCATATATACTTGGGCTGGAATTTCACTTCTTCTTTGACTCAATGGACCTTGAATTCTTTGTTCGTTTCACGGGAGTATGCACCCTTTCCTGCACCTTCGTACACCGAGAGATTTGAACGAGTTACTGTTGTTGAAGTTGTCATTCAGACAAAATCATTAATGACAAACTGCTGATGAGCTTTTATTAAGAGAACAACCTTCTAACCTCTCACTGCTTTCTAAAAATTTAATTTCTTTTGAGGGTTATCATCTTGGTGCATCATTTCTCTCTCCTCTTTTGACTGAGCGGAATTATTTATTATTTGATGTTTAGTAAGGAAACTTAACCGCAAGAATCCCGAAATGAAAAAAAACTGACACTCTTATAAAGGAACTTGGTTAGATTCAAGGACCGCAATATAGCTTGCGTAAGCAATATGTCCTTAGCTATTACTAAAGGTCGTAACACGGCATGTTTGCATTTGAATTCCTCCTTTTCGTTGCAATTAAAAGTAAATAATTAAGACCAACGTGGTGTTGGGAACGGTCAGAAGCTACGAGGCGATCAACTTAATTCGTCGAGGAGGTTGCTAAACAAGCACCAGAGCATCGGCATTACGTCCAATTTTGCCTGGCGAATTGCCGCTGGTTTATCTCTGCGATGGCTTTGGTTTCTACTCCTCGTGATTTTTGGAGGTTTGTATTCGATCCACCCCTGTGCGGTAAGCGGAAAGACAGTGCAGTTGCGTGTTCTGTCGTACGAGTTGCCGGGGCAAATGCTTAATCACTGAGAATGAATGAATCCGTTTGCTCCATAAATTCGTTCTTTCATATTTCCTACAGGGTTCACCATAAGCAGTTGAGATTAAAAAGTGTTCCGTCAGATTTTCTGAGTGTAAAGAATGGGTGCTTGAAATCTCAAAATTAGATATCTTTGACAAATTAAAATTTTCTACCAAAAACGAAACAATCAAGCCAAACGAATTGAGAACCAGCTATGTCTTACCAACTACATTACTCCCAAGCGTCTTTCGGTCTTATTACAATGTATAGGTAATACACTATCCACTGAACTCAGACGTGGTTGACTTACAAAGACTAACCCGCTGAAGATAATACTTGTGAGGTGTAAGATCTAAACTAAATGTCCCATCATTGCAATCCTCATTCTTGGTCCCAGTACAGCTCTTAATATCCCCAACAGCATAATCAACAGTCTCATCTCCTCCGCTCGCTAACCAGAACTCGGTACCACTGTGTCTATATCCAATCCACTTTGGTGGGACACCTGGGATTGGATCATCGGTATGTGTTACGCGGTAGTGTGCTCCGTTTCCGGCATTTATGTAATTTGCGAAGTCATCGTTTCCTGGTCGGGGAGAGCCGAAGGAGTAGATGTCGACTGCAAAGTTGGCTTTTCGGAGATATGCAGCCGCAATGGTTGCTACTGCTCCTCCGAGACTGTGTCCGGTTGTTATGATTGTGTAGGTTGGGTAGGATGCTTTGGCTGAGGTTACGGCAGCTAATGTGTCGCTGCTCACGTCCCCCCAGGCGTTTTGGAAACCGCTGTGCAGTTTACACCCAGACACAAGGTCACTGCAGCTTTCGAGAGGGAAGATTAAACTGAAGGAAAGATAGTTAGCGGAACTGAATTTCAAGTCAGAGCCAAATGTATCACTTACTCAGTGAGAAGGTTTGTCACTGTCTTCGTGCCCTGGTACGCAACCACAATCTGCTGGTTTGTGTGATCGATACCGACGAATCCTGAGACCATAGATTGGTCGAATCTAATTTTGAGAATTAAACATGTATTTCTATTAATCGTGGGGCTTGGTGGACAAACCCTAGGTATGCAAAGTTGCTTACTGTTGCATTCCCTACTTGCGGACAGGCATTATTAGCGCAAGCCACTCTGCTACCAAGTAAAGATTCTTCGGAGTTGCAATAAGCGGCAGCTGAGAATTGAACGTAATGCTTTAGATTCTCTAGGATGGCTGTGGTTGCTACCGTGGGTGTTGCTTTTCGAAGTTTAGTTGGTAAAAGCCGACAAAAAAGTGTTACAGAAGTTACATACCTCGTTTTTCCAAGTCAAGCGACACAACATCAATTGGAGATGCAGACACACTGATGAGCTGAATAGCTATCGAAGAGAGAGACAAGCTTAAGAACTTCATTGTGAATGATAAACGAGGGACATACACAAGAATTCGATAAGCACAGCACTATCAAAAGCGACAGAAACAAATTTTTGCTAACTTTAGGAAAGTTGGAAGACAAAAGTTTTTGGAAATGGCGTCTAGATAGGATAATAAAGGCAAATATGTGAGACAGTAAATGGATCTAGAGGCACAGAAAGTCAAATGTAGGCTATGTGGAGGGAAACACCCGGGGAAGACATCACTTTGGGTCGAACGGTCTGAGGACCTGCATGCTCTTCTCGAACTTACTGGTATGCTATGAGTTAGTTACTAAGTAAATGGGGCAATTGCCACATTTCCGATGTCTTATGCCACCAAAAAGCCCCTGAAAAGTATATAAAGTGAGCCCCCCTTGTTTAACGTTTATTTCGCCCAGGATGAAGTACTTCGTAACTAGGAGAACACGTGGGCGTCTTGCCCACTTTAGGTACTGTGACCCGTAGCACAGTGATCGGGCTTGCGAGATGTGCAAGATGGCCGAGTTGTGGGCACAGCACGTTTCCGACCGGGTGTGTCTGTTCAAAACTGAATTTTGAGAACCGATTGCGGCTCGTCGGCTACCTCCACAAAACGGGCAAAACGGCCTCTCCGCTTTTGTCTCGGCCCCGCCCAAAGTTAATTCGCCAGAAAGGCTTGGCTTAATGCATTGCAACTTTGAACTGAGGAAATTCCAATATTTGATAGAGTCGGAAAAGAGAAGACGGATGCAGAGCTGTACTTTTCTCATGATAGTTGCCGTTTGTTAAAAAGGGGTGATCTTTTAGATGGAACACTCGCTTAGCTTCCCCTTACTATCCCCCACCTAACTGTCTGTCATGTGCAAGGGTAGTTTGGCTGTGAAATTGTCTGTGCGTCTACAGACTGTTAAGGGGGGGGATAGTACAGTAATGTTGAGCGTACTTATTTACGCGCTGTTGGCCCACCCATGGGATGGGGCTGCAGATTGTGGAGATGTAAGACACGAACTTGGAATATATTCCGAGCCGTTGGCTTGCCGGCACTACGGGATCATTGAATCTGATATTACCTCCGTAAGTACTTGCCAGATTGAATGTCCTCCATGTCCCGTTCCTCAATAAACGAACATTACGAGCTTCCATATTGTGGTTTGTGCAACGCTGGAACGTATCCGCGACTCGAGCCCTCGTGGAAGCCAGCGCGGTGTTTATGGAGGTCTCGAGTTCAAGCTTACCGAGTAGAGTTGATAAGAGGTTGGCCCAAGTTTGTTTTTGGAAAGTCCAATTTTCCCATCAATCCCTTTGGCGTGGTTTGGGCTTTGAGGGGAATGCGATGTATCACAAGAGTGTGGATTCTCTCACCAGCGCACTGGATACAAGTTGATCGGTAGAACTGAGGTAAGTTGCGAGGTGGAGTGATCTGATGGAGAGGAAGATTTTCGTCAGTGCATATGAAATGATGTGCCTTTAAATCCCGAAAAACGATCAGCAATCAATCTTCAACTAGGTAAACGAAGCAGTTAGAGGCTTTCGAAAGAATCCTTCTGTAAACGTCCTCAATCGGTTGTGAAACAGATCTAGTGATCGATTTCTGTCGTGTCACCTGCAGACCAGACTCCGCCTCATGGTGCTTGGGATATAAACCATCGTGATGCAGTGGGGTGAGTGTCTCAAGCTCGGAGTTAGCTTTAGAACAGGCCAATCATGGGTGTCTGATTTGTTCCCATTTCACCAGGTTTTCAAGAAGTCCCAAACAAACATCCTTAACATCTACGATATAGCTGGACCGTGAAATCGTTGAAATCGTGGGACCCCCCAAAAGAAACCTGTCTGGTGACAAAACTCTTCTCACGTTCGGCTCCGCGTCTTCTTTAGGCGTCGAGATTTTTGTGGATACGAGCGTGTTTCCTCCTTTGTCCACATACAAATAATTATGGAAGCATTATGATGGGTCTCGGAAACCTAAAAGAATTTACCCTACCAGGTGTCCTTCAACTTAAGAAGGTACTCCCAGCCAAAATCTTTTGGATCTTCAACCTCAACTAATGTCACTAATTTGAGCTCAGATTTTCGAAAGAGCTGAAGGAGGCCTTTGCCTGAAGGCCACCGAGCCCTTACACCATATTGAGGAGGGATTTTCGATTTGGGGTTTGGCAAGCTTGAGGAAGTCCGAACCCGATAGAAAATGGGAAGTGATAACCGAGGGCCGGAGCTGGCAGCCGTCGTCATCTTCTTAGCATCATTCGCAATCTTTACCGTGGCCTTACGATGTTATACCATGGGATTTCTACTCCGAAGGTTCTTCGCTGAAGATTACCTCGCGGTTGTAACTCTAGTAAGTTCCATCCAAAACCTAGAACAACACTCTATACTAACGCACGGAGTTTATTTACGTAGCGTACTCAGCATTCGCGTTACTTTCGATACACTATGGATTGGGTCAACATGTCTCGGATGTCCCAGCAGAACAGCATCCGAAAGCGCTTTTGTGGAAATGGCTCGCTCAAGTCACTTATGTGCTTATCGCTGTTTTGGTCAAATTTATAGTTGGCTTATTTATATTGCGCATCTGTATTCAGCAACGGTTACAACAAATCGCTATACGTACCATGCTTGGAGTTGTTGCCGTATTCAATGCTTTTTATATTTGCATTGTAATCTTTCAATGCCGTCCTGTTGAATTTTATTGGTTTCGGTACACCGAAAACTCACCGGTCACTGGGGAATGTCACAAGTACGTCAACGATTCGAAGTTACATTTCAAATGTTAAAACTGACGAAACAAAGATCAATGCTTGCGACTATTCCTACTTACTCAAGTTTAGTCCTGAATGTGATTGTCGACTGGCTGCTTGCCCTCTTACCAGTATCATTCATTTGGAACTCGAACATGGACAGAAAGACCAAACTCTCCGTAATAGGAGTTCTGGGAATCGGATCAATGTTTGTTTCTCTACTTTTCTAACAGAGTTGCACTTGATTCTCTTCAGTGGACTAACGCTTCGCAACAGAGCATCTTTCGCGACATGCGCTCGTATCCCATATGCCAAGCAACTTCTCTCAAACCCAGACTACCTCTACAACTTCACCGACCTAGCCATCTGGAGCACCGTAGAAATTGGTCTCGCACTCTCCGCATCCTCTCTTGCAACCCTCAAACCCTTATTCCGAAAGATCAAACTTCTTCCCTCGAAGCTCACATCTCGAAACACTACTCGTCCAACGGGAGGTCTTACCAAGACCGAAGGAACACTCAACTCACACCCGAGAAAGGGTTCCATTGCACGGATAAACCCCTTACCACCCAGGAACTTCGAGGAGATTAGGGAGGATACATGGAGGGAATATGATTCTGGATTTGTAATGCAGAAGCTGGAAGGTGGGAGTCCGAGTACGAGTTCAAGGAAACTTAGCTTTTCGGTCGCTGCTCCCCAACCAACTTTTCGTAACCCGAGTTGGAGTTGGAGTGCGAATGGGTCAATTAAACATAATGATGAGCGAGTTTGATCACCCTATTACACTCCTTTTAATAAATTTTCGTCGAGCATCTCTAAGAATAACTTAAGCTACCAATTGTGACATCAGAGTCAAAGGCAACTACTATGCTACACCATCTCGCCGCCATTTTGATTTCGCCAGCTTCCAGAATAATGATGGATGACAAGCTTCGGCTCAGTTACATCCTCCTTCTCATAATTGTTCACGGTAGAGGCCATAGAATACGACGGTAAAATCAGAACATCATCTACCAACAATGGTTCCTTCAGCTCAAAAAAGCTCTTCTCATCAAACCCCTCCACCTTCCTTTTCAAACTCTTCAGGATCGACCTCGTCATCCTCATCGGACCTGTCATCTCAATAACATCCAACATATCCATAGTCAAACCGCCAATCGTAACATTGTTGGTACTACTCGTATTTTTCAAACCCACCATTATATCATCAATCACCATCCCTAAATGCAGGGACCCCTCCTGCGCCATAAAAGTCCAGATGTTAAACTGACGTTCCATTTTCTTGTCCCATCGAATACTATCCATTTCCATTCCTACGACCAACTTCGCTTTTTCTTTGTACTCGGCTGGAATCCATTCATCAATCGGTACGTTACAAGAAACATCGAGATCGTTCCATATACCACCCTCGACGAAAAGTAGTAGATACCGGAGGAAATCAGCTTTCAGGATTGGGAACGGGAGAGCGAGATATGTTTCCACGAGTTCGGGGTCATGAGCGAAGGTCTTTTTGACCCAGTGGTCGCTGTATGAGTCGGTCAGGAATTCGTATGAGTAAGTGGGATTTATATCGAGGCAGGTGTAGATGTAGCCTTGTAGTTCAGGACTGAGACTTTTGGGGCCGAGTTTGTACCACATTCTTTTGGGTATATGGGGGGTGTTATCAGACTCGACTGGCTGCAAAGCGTCGGTGGTGGTGAAGTCGTCATCTGAACGGTGAAGATCCCAGCTGACGTATTTATAGAATAAAGAGATGCAGAAAATAGCAAGTAAAGCTGTTCTCCATAGTTTGGTTGGCTGCGGTGCACTTGAAAGAAGCATGTCGAAATATGGAGAGAAGATAAAATAGAGGAGGATAAGAATTCTTTATTGATCAACACACCATGGTGTTCGTGCTAAAGAAGTTTGAGTGTCATCGACCGATTATTCACACGCAGTAGCGTGACAAATGGTGATGGCTTCAAACTTGTAGCGGGAGCGCTAAAATAACGTTGTTGAAGATAAAGGGCTAAAAAAAAAAAAGGAAATCACCTGATAAAAATCATTCCCCAAGTCTGTTCGAAAGGCACTGCTTCTCGAGGCGAGTTGGGGAACCCATTCTTTTGTGAATCTCATGATACTCGATCATCCTCCATGTACACCCCTTGCTTGCTTTCACATTCGAAAGTCACGTGGCTATCCACGCTACATAAGAGATGATGCCCAAAGGACACCAATTTGCATAATACGACAGCCATAAACCATGTACTAATTTTGGCCACAGAAAGGGGATCAACTCACCGGACGAAAAAGACGATATGAGGAACACAATCCGCCGCCTTTGGGAGAGTTCAAGAGCGTCGTTCAGCCCTCCACCCCATCCGCATTTTCTCAACCACGGGCCAAGCATCTTCCCATTGGTAGGAACTTTCTTCACCACCAAGGTGGCTAAAACATCCCTCTGAAATTTGGTCAAGTCGCTTGATGATCGAGGGAGAAGACAGGTGCTTGGTTGGAGTATGAGGTTCAAAGCCTCTTCATCTCAAACCCCTCTTCATCTCGCCCCCCTCTCAATATCAACACTATTCTTTATCCTGAAACCCGTATTCTCCTTCCTCGCTCCCTTCAAACTCCCCCCATTCATCCCAGGTCTCCCCACACTCCCCGAAAACCTCTCTCTTATCCACCCCCCATTCTCAACACTCTTCCTCGCACTCCTCGCAACACTGAAAACCTGATCCAACCCCGGCATATCCAAAACACTCTTCTCATCCCCTTCGCTTTCCCCCTCGCTCCTACTCAATTCCTTTTTCTTCTTCCTCCCCTTAAACCTCCACCCCCTAGCCCTCCTCAACATCTCCCCAATATCGTCTAAATAAAACGCAAAAAATATCATAGGGAACGAAATACTCAATCCAATCCCAAACATATACTTCGCCACCCACGCCAACGGCAACTGCGTCTGGCCCCCACCATCCTCTCTCGGGAATTCCTTAACATTAATAGTAAACACCGCCGCCAAAAAACTCATCGGCAAAAAAATAATCGTCACAATCGTAAAAACCATAACAGTCTGACTCTGTCGCGCCGTAGCAGTCGCCTGATCCCTTGCAAACCTCGCTTCAAAAGCGTTAGCATGCTTCTGCTTCAAGTCCAGCATATCCGTGACAGAAACGTAGATTTTAGAAGCCTGTTTATCCATGCGATCGATATCTTTGATATGTGTAGAAACGGTCTTGGATTGATTCGCAAATGTTTTCTTGACTTCCTTTTGACCTATTTGCTCCTCGGCGTAGATCTCGCAGATGGCCGTTTCGATGGTGGGGAGGACGTGTTGTTGGTCTTCGAGCACCTTTCGGATCATGTTTAGTTCGTCGCGGATGTCTTTTGTTTCTGCGAGGAGGTTGGTTTCTTGGCCTATGTCTAGGAGTTTGTCGATGAATTCTGGGCCGCGGGTAAAATCTTCCGGGTTTTGGAGGTCGCTTGATTCGGCTTCATTGAATGATTTGTCGGGGGCGTAGGAGGTGGAGGGCATGATTCGAGAGGGGCGGTTGATGCGTCTGTGGTGTTGGAGCCAGGCGGATGCATGGCGAGAGGCGTTATTGAAGTCGTCGAAGAGACGGGAGTCGTTGTCTGTTGCATTTCCAATGCTGCTCTCAAACATATCTAGGAATTGGTAATCTTCATCACCTCCGCGATGGCGATCAAAAACTCCACAACATCGACCTGTGATGACCATAGTTAGGTCGTAGACTGATTGTACCGGTTCGCGAGTTGTATCATTGATGTCTTCAATGATCGAGTCGAGAACATTCAAGGGGTCTCTTTTGGGTTGTCCCCATCTCTGAGGGAAAGCTGTAATGACCAAGTCTTTACCAAGCACCCACATCCATAGTTGATCGACCATCACGATGTTTGGATCTTTGCGAGGATTCTCGCTACGATTCTTTTGGTATCGATATACAACTTGGTCTTTATCTCGGGCTTGGGTATCAATGTTGTGATAAAAGCTCTGGTCTGGAGAGGGGAGAGTTAGCTTTTGAAACAAGTAGAATTTACAGCAACCTGGGACTCAAGGTATCACAGCTCGGAACCCAAACTTCGTAGCGGATGATCTGAGATCAGATCTTTTTTTTGCAGTGAATATGCACTCTCATTTTCAAAGCACGCACAGCAGTTGGTTGGTTACATTATTCACAGGGTAATGGCTCAGTACACATCAATATATTCAAACTATTATGCCATGGGCGCGGAAGACTAGAAACAACTGTAAGAGCGAACCAGATATCTACTTAACATATCCTTTCCCTACAATAATTTCTATTCTCCTGTAGCCCTTGGCGCAATATGCGATAGTGTTAAATGCATGCTTAGTAGTGAGCCGAACCTTTCCGGGAGAGAGATTATGAAAATAGGGGGAAACGACTGCTGTCAACATACCTAATGTCCGCCGGACATGCAGAGAGGCGGTCGAAGATGCTAAATGAGCACGAATAAGCATCTCATCGTGGCTACTAGCTGTATCGTTACGTTGGTGCACCCGTCGGTTCTCCGCTCGTTCAATCGCTGCTTGCATCCTACCACATCTCTCACTGCTCTCGAAGTGAAGATATGGCATGAACAGAAACAAATTGCCTCGAGATGTTGGTGAAAATTCTTTCCGGCCAGGTGAGCTAGGCGAGGTAGTATTTTTGTTAAAATGATTCAATTTCCGAATCTCTTTGGGTGTGGGAGTCTCTGGAATCGGTTTTGGCGATTTACTTCCCTTTCCCTTTTTAGATTTGTCTTTTTGAGATGACTTTGTATCATCTTTAGTCAGCTCGCTGAGAGAGGCGAGAAGATCTCCAGATGTAGAAGTAGATGTTCGCGATAATGGGCGGGGGTCATCCGTGGATTTCACTCCAGGTCCATTAAGCACAATTTTTGGCGTATCAGTCTCAGGCTGCTTGGGAACTGATCTTGTAGTCTTCTGACATGAAGGCCTCATAAAATGAGAATGGCTGCGATGTCCACGATGCTGATTAGTTAAAGAACGTTCGAGAGCCTTGAAGCCATCGATATCGTTACCCCCTTCTTCGATAAAAAGTTTGGTGAGAAGTGATTCGACCCAAGCCATATTGTTGGCTGGAAGGTGGATCCATCGAAATTCGGATGGCTTGGGACGTATTGTGACGGCCGGTTTTCTAGGGTTAATAGTATCTCGAGCGTAAAGAAGCTCGTATATCGTCTTTTTCTCGGTTTTATTTCCGACCGCTTGTCTCTCTGCCTTGTTGCCATGGGAATAATTTCCGAAATCGACAATTGTAGCTGAGAAGCCTTTACAGGCCCCAATAGCATCCGCAGAGAGAAAATCCAAGTTATTGTACGGGGCCAGTAGATCAACAATTTCATTTCGTTTGTTCTGTGCAGCCCGTAAAAACCTAGGTGGGTTAGTAATTGCTTATGGATGATTGATTAGTACTCACGGCGTGCTCCCAAAACTATCCCTAGCAGCCCTTTTGATGTGTTTGAAGCTAATGAGATATTTCACAACCTCAATATGTCCTCCCTCAGCAGCCAAATGAAGTCCAGTTATGCCAGTAAGAAGTCTACCGTTGATATCGGAGCCCGCTTTCATAAGTTGGCGCACAATTTTCTCATTTCCATTTTTACAAGCGCTGTGAAAAGGAGTCCATCCCCCATCTGACTGGGCATGAACGTCTGCCCCGTATGATATAAGCAACTCGACTAGATCGTCGCGGTTGTTTTTAGCCGCAAGATGTAGACTCGTCTTATCTCTGATCTCGGTGGCGCCTATGTTCGCTCTGGATAAGGGGCGAGTGAGGAGTTGTTCGGCCAAACGCCTCTTCCCTTCGGCGCAAGCCCAAATCAGAGGTGTTCTCTTCGTTTCGTCCTGTGCTTCGGAATTCAAATTCTTTTCCTTTAATAGAAGCTCGACAACCGAGTCGCCCCAGTTCATGGCCTTGTCTGCAGCAAGATTGTGAAGAACATTCCTCCCTACCAGAATATTAGCATCTTCCCAACCGCCCAAAATAGTAACTCGGAAAATCACCCTTATTATCTTTCGCATTGAGATCAGCGCCTTTTTTTATTAGAAGCCCAAGTATGTTCCAGTGCCCTTTCCAAGCTGCCATATTCAGGCATGTTCTGCCCTTCTTATCAGAGCTCTCTGGGTCTGCTCCATGCCTCAAAAGCTCCCCCACGATGGCAATATGGTCTCTCTCTACGCTCCGTAGCAGAGGCGATGCCAGGTCCCCCCGGGTTCCATTTGGAGGTGCCCCTTCAGATAATAAATATCTTGTTGCTGCAATCTTGTTCTTGAGCGAACTTCGCATCAAGGCAATCTGCAAATGGTGATCCTGTAGCTGGTTTTTTGCTCTAGCTTCGTTGATGAGCCCGCGCAGCTTTTCCAGTCCCTTTTCTTCATCTTCGTCTTCGGCTGCCCTCAGCAGTTGTGGTTCTAGACGTTCTTCCGTTGTATTCGTCGTGGATCTCGACCTTGCGCGCTTCAACTCGGTCTTTGCCATTGTCGCATTCGATAGCTCCGCGATATAGAGAAGTAGGAAGGTATGTGGGTGGTATTAGAGGAGCCAAACTACTGGTCAATCTGGTTTGAGCATCATAGCTACCAATCAATTCCGTAAAGAAAATGGGCGCCGAAGTGAAGTTGGCGTTCAAAACTCGAGGTGCTGCTGCCGGAGGCAAAAGGGGAAAGGTGGCGGCGGCTGACTGCAGGGCCAAGATATCGTGAGATTTCCACGGTCGCAATCCACTCAACTCCTCAACCACACAACACCACAACATCACCTGCCTCTCTCCCATCGCCACCACCATACTGCATGCCCTCCTTCTCGTCGCATGACATAGAAGACTTTCGGAAGTCTGTCGAAGTATCAGTAACGTTGTACGAGCATCGGAAATGCCACCAACCGCTATTTGCCATCATAATAAAGCAATCGAGCCTTCTACGATTACCCGCCTCCCTTCCAAGACGCGCCAATGTTGATTATGGCCAGGACACAGGCAAACGAGACGAGAATTGGAGTTGTTAGACAACGTTTATAGTCGGCAGAAACGAAGTGAGCAGACAACAGGAGGCAATTGTGGAAAGCAAGGCTACCCATTGTTCCATTGTCCATTGCCAAGAAGTTTCAAGGCGTGTCACACAACCACTGGAGGAATCTCTTCTTTCCGCACAAGAAATTGATGTTTTTTTTTATATATCATTTACGCCAAAATCGACAGCTATGTACATGATGTTGTTCCAAATATCTATCCCCCTCCCCCATTTCTTTGTTGGGGTCTTTATGGAAGAGAGAACCAAGCCTCAGAAACCTTCAAGTGAGAAGGGACCGAATGGCCCACCCCTTGACCAAATATACCTTGGACGCTTGGTCCATAGTCAGAGGTTGTCTAAGAATTATGAAGTCAGTTTTGTCTTTTCTTTCCCGGTTGCGGATAAAGGGGGTGGGGACACTGGGAGAGCGCCTACACGTACATATGATGCTTCTGGTGTGTTTGCTTTACTGGCGGACGCCGTCATTGTAACTCCAAACACTCCAGTCCATTGCTTCAATTCTTCTTGGTAGTTTTGAGGAGCGATCGTTGAGTCTGCAGATCCATGCCAAATTTGCATCTTTGGTCGGGTTCCATTATATCCTGGATACATGTCTTCTGCGATTTTCGCCCATCCAGCTTGGGTATTGGTGCTTGTTCCTCCGCCTGACAAAAGTCAATTTCAAGCCATCTTCAAAGTCGAGGGAACTTACTGCAAGCGTTATTCCATTGTGCAACACCTTGGCCAACGAAACAACCAGCAGCTACACCGGAGTATACAGACACAGCCTTGATCAAGTCTGGGTATGTTGCTGCTAAGACGTTTCCCATCATGGCTCCTGATGAACCGCCTGTTACATAGACTCTCTCCGGGTTGATTTTGTACTGTGGAATTGCATATTTGATCATGTTCGCAATGGCAGTTGAGTCACCTCCTCCATCCCTTTTCAGAGATTTGGATGAGCTCACGTCCCAACACGTCCCGCTATTTGGGCTAGTAGGCCAAACAGTGATGTATCCACCAGCGTCGGATCCAGCATGCCATGGTATTTTGGCGTTGTTAAAGTATTGGGAGGCAGTTGATTGGCAGGAATGAATGACCACCTAGTAACGAGATCAGTATCTCTAGTTTCAAAGAGGTGAGACTTCAAGGACTCGGAGGAAGGTTTCCTTACCACTAAGGCCGGATTTTCTTTCACGTTGTCTGGTTTATAGACCCACCTAGATATATGGATTAGCAAAAGTCCACATCTAGTCGTTGTTGCTTTACATTTCTGCTTTTGAACTGGCAGTTCCACCATAATTTGATACTCTCGTCAGCGCTGCAGCTCGGGCAAGCGCAGGCACCATAAGCGTATTGACAATGGTTGAGAAATGCATCTTTTGAATTTCCGAGAAGACGACAAGGGAATTCTTATCGAGCCAAGACTTTTGTTCCATTCCCTACAAGAAAAGAGCGAGGTTAGAGACTTCGCCAGACAAAGCTCCGGGAGAAGATGGAATACTGAACAGAGTCATCCAGATAGCAGCCGGCATTCTTACCCCACACCTTACTAACATCTTTAACAAGTCTATAGAACTTTAACACTGCCCGAAGGGGTTCAAAAAGTCTATTATAGTCGCCCTGTGTAAGCCTGGAAAGGAGACGTATGCCGAACCTAAATTATACTGTCCTATCGCTCTTATGAACACGATGGGCAAGGTTATGGATTCGGTACTCGCTAAAAGGATCTAATACTACGTAGAGAAACACTTTATGCTGCCGATAATACATATAGGAGGTCGTAAGTAATTATCATGCGAGCACGGCATCTACCTCTTGCTTGAAAAGATATACTCGGCTTAGAGGAAGAGAAAGGTGGCGAGCTTGCTTATGCTCGACATCTTAGGGGCCTTTGACTATACGTTATATGAGAGGCTGATCTATAACATGAAGAAAAGGGGCTTACCCCTAGAAGTTATTCACTGGATATCTAGCTATCTTATAGGAAGGACTACCTAGATTAAGCTGTTCGAAGGTATGAGCGATATGTACAACGTAACGACTGGTATCCCTTAAGGCTCTCCCCTCTCCCCTATCCTCTACCTCTTTTATAACGTAGACCTTATCGATATCGGCAGAGGCTACGATCTGTCTACGGGGTACATTGATGATATATACTTCCTTATAGAGGGCTATACTATAGAGGCTATAATCTAAAAACTAGAGATCATGTATTATAAAGCTGATAACTAGGCCCGAAAACACGCCTCGGTGTTCGCTCCTACTAAATACAAGCTTATCCACTTTATCTATAAGGGAGACAAAAAGCACATTTATAACGAATTCCAGCCTATTAATCTAAGATAGAGTAGGATTGTTAAAGCTATATCTCATACCCGATACTTAGGAGTTATCTTAGACTCTAAACTAAACAGTATAAAACATATAGAACACGTTAAAGTTAAGATTAAGAAGTCGATTCAGGCACTAAGCAGCATAGCAGGGTCAACGTAGGGTGCCTTAATAAGTGACATAATCACTCTTATGAAAGCGATTATTATGCCTTAGATCTTATTCGCTAGCTTAACTTAGTGGATATCTAACCTAACAGTGTAAGGTCGAAAGACCTATTAGAAGAAAATGATCTAAATACTGAATACCCTCTAAAAGAAGGCACTATATATAGCGACCAGAGCCTTCTGAACTATAGTAGCAGCGGTTATTAAAGCTAAAACGGATTTCCTCTTAATCGACATTTAGCTAGACTATACCAGTATAATCTCTATAAACCGAATTAAAGCATTACTTATACATATACGTATTATAATACTTAGAGAGAGGGGAACTATTAGAGACAGCTTAGCTCACCTCTCCCCCCTCTAAGAGCTTAAACGTAAGGTATAAATAACTATTAGACAATAATAACAAGAAAGAATTAAAAAGAAGATCCTAATTATTGCTAAACTATAGTAGTTACCGCCTAATATCTATATCGCCCTAGATGCTAAGACGGTAGTGAAAGAATATAACGAAGTCTAAAAGCAATCTCGCTTTACATATATATAAGTCTTTATAGACGGAAGCGACATTAATAACCGAGTTAGTATAGCTATATAGGAACTATACAGAGAGTAGGTATGTAAAATAGACATCAGACTAAGCGATTAGTTCATAGTCTATAGGGCTAAGCTTATTAGCATATAGATGGCTCTCAGTATAGTAAATAGGGGAGAAGACATAGTAAAAAAGCTTACTATCTTTATAGATAACTAAGCCGCTATTATATTATCTACGAGACCTAGAAACCAGTCTAGGTAATTTATCCTAAGAAAGATATACTAGCTATATAGTGTCTTAAAAGAGAAGAACGTGGAGGTAACGATTTAATAGATCCCAGTATATGTAGGTATCCTAGGTAACAAAAAGGCTAACGAGCTTATAAAGTAAGCTACCAGTTAGCGGTTAAAAGAGGATAAGGAGAAGGGGTTATCTAAAGCGCCAGGACAGTATATAGCGTGGCTCCTATAGCTCTTATCCTCTTATAAAAGACTAATTAACATAATAGCTAGATCTCTTTAGTACTGAAAGTAAGATCTTAGGGATACTAGTATACTGTATAAGAAAAGATAAGTAAAAGAGGGGATCTCGCTATTTCGCTACACTCAATAACTATACTAAAACCTTACAAAGGCTAAATCTTCAGTACTAATCTAGATAAGGACCGAGAAGATTAGCCTAAACAGATACCTATATAAGATTAATAGGATAGATAACCTATAGTATGAATATAACTAATTATACTAAACTATCAAACATATACTCGAAGACTATAAGGACTTTAAAGATTTACGACTAGAACATATAGGAGTGGAGTATACTAGCGATACTAGGGTCTTTCTTTTAGATAATAAACTCATACCTAAAACTGTCTCTTTCATACTTGTAAGTAGTCTTTTAGACTAATTTATAGTATACACTAAAACACATTCGCCTCTGTAAATAAGAGGCACTATAAAGGGGACGGCTAGAGCAGCACTTTTAGACGATTGTTATTTGTACTAACTAAGCCTTTAAAAGGGCTGTTACATTGTAATATAACATGTACTAGATTAGAAGGCGAGGTCGGGATAGAGGTCACACTTGGAGTTTAGATTACTTAATTTATTTGATTTATAGGTCTCTTTTATCTTTCTTTTATTAGCCCTAGATACGGAGCCGATAGCTCGTAACCACATTTATAGACTAGACCTAAATAGTGCGTCTGCATATCCGCTAAAGCGGATAAATAGACTATTAATTAAAAAAAAAAAAAAAAAAAAAAAGAGCGAGGTTCCGGTATTTTGTACCTCAAACCATCACAAGAGTGATGTAAGACCTCGAGTTTCCCCAAACATCTCAATTCAAGTAAATGAACTCGTCCTATACTTCTTAGCCTGAACAGGGATTGAAACAGAGGCAAGATTCAAGCTTTCTCCCACACCACATTCTGAAATACCCGGGTGTGGGGCTTCCACAAACGAACCCCAGATCTTCATTTAGCAATCGAGCCTCCATATTGAATTCCCCGCAATCTCTTCTTTTCAAAACTTTGGACTTGAAGATCGTTATTCAGCCTGCTTCTGCGGATTCGGCCGTAGTGTCATGCGCACTGAAAGCATAGGAGGTCTTTCTTCGCCCAATACACTGGTTTACGGCTGATGCCTTGTTCGGCACATGGCCGAGAAGCTTTGTAGATTGAAAATGTATTGGTTGTGGGAGTTTTCCTCCATAAGTTTGTCAGAGCGTTAGTGGCGAAGGCAAGGTACGGATACTATGTGGGCTAGTTCCAAGATCTGGCTTATCCCTTGGGTTCTTGTCACGACACTTGGCTTCCTCTTTTCTTCGTTCTCACACAGTCCAAGATGTGTACTCTTTTGTTTCTATTCTCGGTTTCGGTGTTTTTGCCCACAAGTCTAGCCCATGGTGGCGTGAGCAACTATACCGTCGGTGATACTTGGTACAGAGGGCACGTTTTCCCATTTCTTCCTTCCTTCCTCTTGTAGTAACTTTGCCACGATTGAAAGCTGATATTCCCAACCTCACAGATACAACCCAAATGATACCCCCGATTCCCAAGTTGGTCAGCCATGGCTCATCAATCGACCTTGGGCATCAATAGATCCAATCTTCGATCCCACATCCCTAGCCATGACCTGCAACACTCCTGGTACTCCAGCGGTGACAAGTATCCCCATCGAAGCAGGTCAAAATATCAGCGCGATATACTACTAGTACCTCTCCTTATCCCTCTTCCCCCATTTTCCTCCCCTCTTCCAACAAACACTAACAACCCGCCAGCTGGCTCCACAACGTCGGCCCTATGATCGCCTGGATGGCCTCTTGCAACGGACCATGCAACTCACCATCTTTCAACGCTTCGGAAGCCTCCTGGTTCAAAATTGGGCAACACGGGTTGTTATCGGGTACCATCGTGGAGGGTCAATGGTTCCAGAGACAATTCCAGGATTGGACTGGAGCTCCGAATGTTTGGACCGAGACGATTCCGGGGAGTTTGAAAGAAGGGGAGTATCTTTTACGAAACGAGATTGTAGCGTTGCATATTGAGAATAAACCTCAGTGGTGAGTTGGATTCTTGGAATGTTAGAAGTCTTCTGTTAAGGAGTGATAGGTATATGGAGTGTGCACATCTCAAGGTTTCGCGGAAGGCAGGAAGGGGGGAGAAGGAGGGGAGACTTCCTGGCAAGGAGTTTAGGGCCAAGTTGCCGGGGGTTTGGAGGATGGATGGTATGTTCTCTGTTCCGCGTTTTTGCTATTTTGCGTTCGGACTGGGGATTCCTGGGGAGCTATCGCTATCGCTCGTCTGGATGGGAGAAAGATTTTTGGCTGTTGAGAAACTTTTGGTTGACTGGATTTAGATCCTCGCGTCAATATCAATATATACTCTGATGCTTGGTACAACAAGACCGTAAGTCTCCTTTCGGTATTCATTCGTGTGCTAACTCCATCTAGACCTATGATATTCCTGGACCTCCTGTGTGGGATGAAGAATGAACTTGTCAGCAGCTGCTCGATGGTTAGTGGTCTTGGAAAGGATAATTTCTTGTAGTGAGTGAGTTGGAGAATGTAAATCTGCACACTTTCGATCAATTATATGGTCAATACTCTTAATTACGTTATTCGAAGCTGTTAGGAATAATCAAGTCTCGTAACATTCTAAGATAACTAACATCCGAATTACAGCTCTACAATTATCTAGGATGTTTCCATCCATTATCTCTTTTTCCTCTGCTTCAATTGGCTGCTCCCTCTTCTGCTCTCTTCTCCGAACAACGACGTTCTCTTTGGTCTTGAGAACAAACCTCGTGGATGACAAAGGTACGGATGTCAAAAAGGTAGAATAAGTGGGGAATTGATATCCACGGAGAACGTATTCGTACTCGCCCCACATTTCCCCTGAGCCAAGCGAGCAAGACACGGCATTCGTCATTCATCTGACTTATCGCAGTCCTTGAAAGCAATAAAATAAAATTGAGAAGTATTTCTCGGTTTCTCATGGGCTAGAATGATTCAGTTGTCTTCATTATTTGCGTCGAAGCCGAGTCGGAATGGATGTACAAATACCTACCGTGCCTCGGACGTGCTGTGCCTCTTTCAGGTACAACTACGGCGCGGTCCCTTGGTAACGTAAATATTGATATGTGCCTCGTCCCCTCTTATATTTTTCTGGTGAAATCTTGCGTCTTGTCGAGTTGAATTGAAGCAGTATTGGTGTGAGAGCTGGTAAGCAAGTGATATTCCCCAAAACTCCGAACTGTAACTAACATGTCTTAACAGAAAAAGAGGGGTACACCTCTAATAAATCCCCTAAAATGGTAGCAAACACCACCACAAACGGATCAAAAACCAGAGGAGAAGGAATCCGTCGAAGATTTCACAACGGAGCATAAAACTGGAGGGTGGCGGGAAGGAATGGATCACAGGATCGATAACTCGGACCATTCTGAAATCGGTGGCTCCCTCGGTACTTTGGCAATTATCATCGAGTCTCCGTTGCTCATGTATTACCTCTGGATTGGAGCTACGTATCATGATGGGCAGTTTCCTGTTCCGGAGGAAGGGCAGATATTGGGGGAGTTTGGGAGGTATTTGGGGGGTTTGATTTATGTTATTTTGAAGTAATTGAGATTTCAAATCTTCTAACCCACACAACTAACTTCGAATGAGACGGGAGCCTTCCCCCATGTCCGAGTCTGGAAGTTATACTGGACATACTACATCTTCGAAGCTCTCTGCTACCTCTTCATGCCCGGCTTCACCTGCTACGGGAAGCCCCTCCTCCACGAAGGCGGCAAAAAACTCATGTACTATAACTCGGCATTCTCATCCTTCTACCTCACCATCTTCGTCATGGGTGTCCTCCATTTCACAGGGCTCTTCCCAATCTACACATTTCTTGACGAATACGGACCAATCATGTCCGTAGCCATTCTCTCCGGCTTCCTCGCTTCCTAATTCACATATTTCTCCGCTTTCCGGAGGGGTGCCCAACATCGAATTACGGGGTATCCGATATATGATTTTCCATAGGTGCCGAGTTGAATCCGAGGTTCATGTGGTTGGATTTTAAGATGTTTTATGAAGTTAGGATTCCGTGGTTCATTCTTTTTGGGCTTAGTTGCGCGGCTGCTGCTCGACAGTATGAGCAATACGGGTATGTTTCCGGTGAGGTGTGTTTTATCGTCATGACACATTATATATACGCCAATGCCTGTACGAAGGGTGAACAGCTTATCACGACATCGTGGGATATGTATCAAGAGAAACTCTGGTTTCTATTGACATTCTGGAATATGGCAGGTGTCCCATTTTCTTACGCTCACTCGATCCTTTACCTTGCGAATCGCGACCCGGCAATTTATGCGTGGAATAACTGCCTTTTTCATTCCCTATCTATTTGTATACTGGGTCTGGGACACCGTGAGCGGACAAAAGAGTTCTTTCTGTATAATGGAACAGGGAACTTTCGTGAAGAGGCATACATTCCCTCAACTTCCATGGCAAGAAATCTACAACCCAAGACGATGAAACTTACCAACGGAGGCATGATTCTCTGCGATGGATGGTTTGGGAAGTCGAGGAAGATACATTATACCGGTGATTTGTTCTTCGCCCTTTGTTGGGATAGTCCTTTCCCGTGGTTTTATTCGGTTTTCTTTACGGTTATGATTGCACATCGGGCAATGAGGGATATTCAGAAGTGTAAGGCCAAATATGGAGAGGCTTGGATTGAGTATGAGAGGAGGGTGCCTTATTTGTTTATGCCTGTATGTTTCATTTCTTCGAGATAGTGCTGTAAGGTTTGACTAACTTTTTTGTAGAACGTGATCTAAAGTTGCCGATTTTAACGGAATATATTTAAACTCGAAGTATTGGGGTTTATATATGACTGTACTTAAAGTCTTAAAAGGTTGAAACTATCAACAGGAGAACTAGAAAGAGGGTTGAAAGTTTTATAGAGAAGAGAACTAAAAACAGTGCTGCTCTCCAGCATTTGATCAAGCTTCAAAGTCAGGCAACTCGGACATGTTGTAGTAAGTTGAAGACAAGTACATAATTCCCGTCCTCAAAAATCACACATAATATCACGGAAGACCGTGATTTCGCTATTGCTTGACTCTTTATTTCTTTCTTGTATATCTTGCCTGGACATATGCTTTCTTTTCACCTTCCTCTCTCTTTTCTTCGGACTTTTCTCTGCTACCTAGGGCCTATTCTGTGTAGACTTGAGTAAATTTATCTAATCCTCTAAACATCCCATAATTAAATCAAGAAGTAGGCAACATTAAATACCTAAACGACTGGCGACGTTTGTCTACAACGAGTCATTGCACAACTTGAGGTGATTCTCGTAGAGGATAGAGTACTAACTCCATTCCCCGACATAAAAATTACAGCTTTCAGAAACAATCCGGCTAGCAATGCCATTAGCAGCGGCCCAGGCAGAAACCAGCTCCTCAAGGAGTGAGAGAGAGAATGGATACGACAAAATCGACAGTACGAGAACATTCGACAGTAAGAAGGGTACAACCAGAATTCTTCATCAAAGGAAAAACCATCAAAAAGTCAAGTTCTACATAAGATCCTGACTGCCATACTCAAATGGGCAGAGATATTCAATTTTGGAAACCAAGAACGCTGCCAGCAAGCACCCCTGGTTGCTCGCCGCTGCTGGGTTTTCAATAGATACCAAAACTCCACCACTAGTCGCCTTGACGTTTTTGAGGAATGTTTGCAGACAGACAGGCCTGGTAAAAGATAATGGTTTGAGATACCTAGTTTACATAATCCTGTCATTTAGAAGAGACCTATTCTATGAAGAATTCATACTTTCCTTTACCAAGGTTATCGAAGTTTCACCCTCTCGAACCAGTATAACAAACTTTATGTTAATTCCCTCGTATTTTCGTCAAACTCAATGAAAGAGAGAGAAGTGTATATATGTAGTCCCTGCTTTTACATTACACCATACCAAATTGAATTTCAAGTCTGGGATGCATATTTCAAGTCCCAACACTATTCTTGGATACGAAACCATATGGCAAAATACTAGAAGAATTGTTTCGAGAATAATTGAACTGGAGGTTTTGGTGATTACTGTGTTTTTCATTGAAACGAATAAACACAAGTAAATTGACAGTCTATAAATTTTCATTAACAAATGTGTCTTGCTCCAGGCTACGTTAAAAGCTCTAAGACCATTTAGTTTACAAATACAGGACAGTTTACCTTGAAATTAAAACACAAATCTCCTTTCCTTTGTGTGTCTGGCTCCCCAGTCATAGTCTGCAAGGATCTATCGATAATTGTGGAGTGCTTTTCGTTTGTTGTAGTAACCATGTAATATATACTCTAGACCAGAGTCAAAACGGGCGAGCGAAAACAAACCATGGTTCGAACCGGAAAAAGCAGGTATTTACTAACTACATGAGCGAGTAAACCTAAAGAAAGTAGTAACAAACCCAACTTCTTCCCAACCAACCCTATTTCAAAATCCCTCTTACTCCCAGCAACTGATCTTAACTCGCCTCCGACCCCTTCCTTCTGTTTCCCTCTCCAGAAAAGTTTCAATTCTCTACCCACCTCCTCTCGACCTCCCCTTTTTCTACCTCCAAGAAGTATACCTAGATACCACCACACACAAAAATTCATGTGGCTGAATACAGTGAGTTGCGAGTTAAGCTTCTCTTTTGACGATTTTTTTAAACCGTGCGTTTTTAGAATTTTTTTTCCTCTCCTTATTTATCTTAGAAAACAGAAAACTAAAGTACTCTTTAAGTTATAAGACCTAGCTAGAAAGAACCGCTATATCTTCTTATACCTCCTCTTTATTTATTACTATATCTAAGTAAGTATAATAAGAATAAACTTAATAACAGTTAATTCTTAGAAAACCCCTTTTTTATAAGAAATCTTTTTTTCTACCTCTATAATTCTACTAAAACTCTATAAAAATTTCGATATATATCTAAGTGTCTATTCTCTTCCTTAAAAGTTTAAAGAGTAAGAAAGGAGGTATAGAGCTCTTATTAGCTATTCTCGGGGATATAATAACATATATTATTATTAAGTAAAGAGAGAAAGAGTATCTAGGTAAAAAAAAAAAAATTCTAAAAACACACGGTTTAAAAAAATCGTCAAAAGTGAAGCTTAACTCGCAACTCACTGTATGACGAGTTTCATCCAAAAATATTCCTTTTTAAAACATGCTACTGGTATACATTTAAATTCCTCTTACCATCCGTCACATTCACGCGTCTTTTCCCCCAGTAGTCTCTTAGGCATGATTGCTTTCCCAAACAAGGAACCAGTCAAGCGAGTGTACAGCCCAAAATCGAGGATAAGGAAAATATCGACAGCAAAATAAACACTTTCATTTCAAAATCTTTCAAGTTTAAGCTCTCTAAGATAACCTTCAACCTCTTACCCTCTTTACAAGATCGTTCCTTCGCGGCGACTACGCAGATTTTTGACCACAATGCTTTACACACAGGGTCGAGCGCCGACGTAGTCTAGGTTTCCTGCTTAAAGATTTATTCATACTCTAAGGGCCTGTTTGGTTCGTATAATTATTTAAATATATATGTAGATATCTAACGAGATGTCTTAAATATTAACCTCGTATAGGTTAGTATATATTATCAATTATTTCTTATTATATCAAGTCATCGTTTAGCTCGTAGTGTATATTCTTAGTAAGTAGTACTAGGTGTCTTAATAGTAAGAGAAAAAAAATATATAAAGATTTAAAGACAGCGTTTTAGTTTTCTAGCTAGATTAGCACTTCTATTCTTTCTAAAGGTTCTTATCTATGCCTTTTCTTACTTTTAAATCTATTCTTTCTTATTATATCCTCTCTTTTAAGCGCTTCTAGTCTATTATATCTAATCTCTAGCTTTTAATACACTTCTCTCTTCTAATTCTATACTTTTAATATATCTATCACTTCTAATTCTATCTAAGACTAATTTCCTTTTCATATCTAGTAGAGAGAATAGAAAGGTTTTATATATTATTCTCTTATATTTTAGTAGAAGTACGTAAAGTAGATTAGTTTATAAGAGGAGTTCTAAAGCGTAAATACTACCTCCGCTATAGCGTTCTCTCTCTCTTATAGTAATAGTATATATCTCTTAGAACTTCTCTTATAAACTAATCTACTTTATATTTTATTTTAAAAGAAGAGAGAATACTCTTCTCTACCTAGCTACTTCTATTCTATACTTCTTACTCTTCTCTCTCTTTCTAGTCTCTCTTTTTAGCTTTTCTAGTTACTCTAATTCTTCTTTTATAATTCTTCTTTCTCTTCTTTTATATTCGATAGATAGAGCTATTCTATTCTATTATATTCTAATATAGTAGAGTATTCTATCTTATTCTAATACTTAAACGCGTTTAGATAAGAAAATCTAAAATACTAGAATCTAGAATCTAGAATCTAGAATATATATATATCTCTTTAGTTATCTTTATATCTTCTATATAGACGTATTTAGTAGTCTAGTTAGAAACTACTCTTATTTAAGATAGTTTTAGACTAAAATCTATAAAAGCTAGCTATCTTAAATAGCTGAGATTACGTACTATTCTAGCTTTGAACCTTTATATTAGCTAAATAGATTTTATCTTAATTTTAGTTATAGATCTTATATTTTCTAAACTCCTATATATATACTCTATCTCTCTCTATTTATAAGAGATAATCTACTAGGTTTTAGACTTTTATATTAGCTAACGAATATATTTTATCTTAGTTTTAGTTATAGATCTTATATTATCTAAACTCCTATATATATACTCTATCTCTCTCTCTTTATAAGAAGCTAATTTATTCTTTACGTCTCTACTACGCCTAGGAATTATATATATTATTTTATTTTAAACGTACTTCTATATATCTCTTCGCTTACTAGTATATAGTTCGTACTATTATAATATCTAGATAGCTTTAAACTACGATACTACTAAGCTAGTTTAAAAGTACTAAGATATTAAAATCTAACTTAATAGATATAGAGAAGTAAGTATCTAGATATAATAGTTTAAACTTAGAAACTGTCGGTATATATATATTCAAGGGGTAAATAGCGATTTGGATTAGTATACGTAGGTATACGTGTACTCGCTTAGAAGCTACTTAAGTAGATATCGTAGCTAGCTTTACTCGGTATATATAAACGATAATATAACTCTTTTTGTATTGCTTTTATAACTATAAGTTATACTAACACTAATTAGTAGACGTATAGATTAGATACTTAGTTACTTTATATATTTCTACTATAGGTATACTTATATAAAAGTAAACTCGATATTACTAGTAGACTCTCTTTCATAGATTATGGTTTCTTCTACTATCTAAATTTATAATAATATACTATAAACGCTTCTTAATATAAGAAGTACTAATTACTAATACTAACCTTCTAACGTTATTCTAATAACTTCTCTAACCTTCTATTATTCTCTAAGATAATTTATACTCTCTAAGACACTTATTTACCTAAACCCTGAATTCTCTTTTATCTACTAAGTAAAGTATAAATAGACTTTTAATAATATCTAAATTTATCTATAATATCTATAATATCTATAATATCTATAATATTTATAATATAATAGATATACTAACACTGATTCTAATAACTTTAGAAGCTTTAACTTTAGTACTAAAATAGGCTCTAAAGCTAGTACTAAAGCTAAAGTTAATATAGATAGAAGAGACGATTTTTACTATTAAAAGAGAAGAAGAGTATACTAAAGAAGAGAACGAAGACCTTCTTCTTTAGAACGAATTTTAAGTAGACTTTAAAGAATAGAATTAAGATAAATTTACTAAGATCTACTAATCTATAAATACTAAGTTATAATAGACGCTTTATAGAAGAGGTATATAGATTAAGACGAATAGGTATAAAATGCTTATATCTTAAGTACTATATAACACCGTTACTAAGGTTAACTAAACTAAGTAGTTAGACGAAGAATTAAAAGCTATAGTATTAGAAGGAGATACTAGTAGTAGAGTCTTTAGATCTTGTTATAAATATATACTAGAATACGCTAAAAGATAATAAAAGCTATAGTAATAATAACTATAACTTCTATAATCTCTATAATAATAACCTCTAGCTAAAAATATTACTTAAAACACCTAATCTAAGACGAAGGCTAGAGACGAAGCTTTATAAACATCTACTATATAATAATAATAATAATAACTGATATAATAACTAATACCTTCGACGACTATAACCTTACTAACTAAAAGGAAAGACCTAAGCGATCTAGTACGACCTCTAATCTAACTTTTAGATCTACTAAAAGACGACTAGACCTTCTTCTTTATATTCTATTAATTTAGCGAAGATACTAGTAGTGACGATTTTAATAATACTTTTAAGTATCTAGAATATAATTAGTAATAGGATAATCCTAGTAGAAGACTACTAGTATAAATAAATATAGTATATTTTAAACTAGAGTTAACTTTATAAAATTCTTAAAAGAGTTAAGACTACTCTTATATATTAGGCACCTTTATAAAAGTATATAAAGACGATTAAAAGTATAATAGAAAAGAAGATAACTTTATAATTAAAGTTATAATATTTAAGGATATATATAAAAGAAGTAGAGTATTACTAGTAATTTACTCTCTTACTTTCTCTACTATACTAAAAGGTAACGCTTTAAATTACTTTTATATTATACTTTTTAATAAAAATAATAATTAATCTTTTAAAGTTTTATCTATATCTATATAATAATACTTTAAAGATAAACTTTATAAAAGAGGCTAATTATCTAAGTAGAATAACATTGATTTATAGAAGATAATTTAAGTATCTAGAGTATTAATATTATAGTCTTTTAAGAATATATTATTAAGACTTAATTTACTAAGATTTTCCCTCTTTATAGACTTTTATACTAATAGTTAGTTTTTAAATAAGCTAATTTTAGTATATAAAAAGGTTCTAGATTATACTATTATAATATTAACCTTACTCTAAGACTCTTTAATTTCTAATACTATTACTCTTCTATAAAGTTTAATCTAATCCTATATAAAAGTCTATCTAGAGATAGTTATAAACGAAACTATAATAACTAAGAAGTACTTCTATAAGAGCGGATAATATAGTAGTACGAATAAATTTAGTAGTATAGATTAATATAAGAAGAAGAGAATATGTTATATATATAGAAAGGACGATTATTTATCTTAAGATTATAGTTAAGAAGAGTAAGACTATTACTTTACTAAATAGACTAATAAGAATTCTAGATACTTTAAAAGAAAGCGAGATAGATATACTAGAAAAGTATATAATATAAATATAGTATATACTTAGAGTATCTAAGAGAAGGAGATATTAAAGACTCTTTATACTATTACTCTATTAAAAGAAGATAGTTACTTATTAGATACTAGCTTAGATAATAAAGTTATCTATTATAATATTACTTTTATAGGATTTATTAATAATTTAAATACTAAATAACTTACTATGAATTTAATAAGTTTAGTATAAAGATACGCTATTAATAGATATATTCTATAAAACCTAAATAACCTAAATAACACTTCTAACGTTATATACGAATTTATAGAGGAAGTGTTTATAATAATAGCTAAAAGATATATAAAAGAGAACTTCTTTAGTATAATAATTAATACTAGGGTAGCTTAAAAGTTAAGTATAGGATATAACTAATATCTTATATATATTAGACTTATTAAAAGCGTCTTAATTAATAAAGGTATAAAGAGTTAATTTAATATCTAGTTTAGTAAGAGATATACTCTATTTTTAGGATTAATAATAATTAATATACTAATTAGAAAAGCTAAATTCTATATAGTATAATCTAATACTCTTTTTATCTTTTATATTAATAATATAGATAATCTAAATATTACTTTAAATAATTTTTAAAATATACTTATTTAAGAAAAATAAGAAAGAGATAGAAGTTAAGAGGTTCTCTATTATATAACGATTTAGATACTCTTTTCTACTCTAAGATAAAGCTATATATAACTTTATATAGAAGTACCTAACCTTTCTTATAGATATTAATATTTAAAGACTTTATAAGCGATTTAGCTATCTATTAGTACTAAGATTATAACGTATACTAGAAAGAGCTAGGTATTATATTAACTAAGACATCTTTTAATATCTTACTAAATTCTATAAATACTATTAAAAGTATAGAAGTTTACTAAGCTAGTTTAAGTTTACTCTTTATAATAACTTTAAATTTAATTATAGTGTTTTAATTAATATTTTCTTCCTTAATAAGTAGACGGTCTTATACTATATAGACAAAGTAATAAGGTATTAAGTAGGTAACTTTTTACTAGATATAAAAGCGACGACTATATAGAAGGTCTTCTAAAGATATTAGATTAATATATATCTTAGACTTCTTAACTATATTATTATAGATACTAGGATAAACTTTATTAGAAAAGACTTTATATACTCTGCTACTAAAATAGGTATTATAGTAAAAACTATACTAGTTAAGATATATAATTTAATTAGTATAGTAGAATAATACTATAGACTGATTTAATAGGTATATAATATTATATATAAATAAGAGCCTTATCTCTTATAAAGTTTAGTACTTTAAATAGCTTTTAAAGTAATTAATAATATAGTAGGCTTAAATAGACTAGTCTCTACTCTATTAGTATATAGGATATATACTTGAATAACTATAAACGACGTATTTTTATAACTAATTTCTACGAGGTCTAAGACTTATAAGAAGGCTACTTAAGAAGTATAAAAGTAGATTATATCTTATTAAGTTAAAAAAGCTCTTAATATATAAAATAGACTAATTAACCGAGTTAAGGACTTACTCTTAAATTTAGACGTTTTAGTATAGAGGGAGTATATAAAGTCTTAGATAGAATCTTTTATTCTTTAAGGAATTAAGAATAAGGACTATATTATAGTACTACTAAGTAGTCTTATAAAGTTTTAATCTATAGTTATAAAGCTATACTTTATTAAAACTTCTAAAACTTCTAGAATAGTACTAGCGACTAAGGAAGTTTCTAGTATAGTACTATCTAAAATAATATTATAACTCTATAAAAAAAAGAGAACTTTTAAGTAATAGAGTAGGTAGGAAGTAGACTAAAGTAACTAAGATATTAAATAATATTTACCTTCCTCTTAATACTAACTTTATTAGTTATAAATCTGTTAAAACACTAATATTCTAGAACTCTTACTAGAACCTCTTTAAAAGCGTAGACGTAGATAGCTCTAAAAGTATCTAAGGCCTTTAAATAGGTCTTTTAAAGTATTATTCTAATAGTTAGATACTTTTATAAACGATTTCGACTATATTACTTTTAAAGATATTAGAACTTTTCTTACTAATTTAAGCGAACCTTATAATATTAAAGTATTTATAGCTAATAATAGTATAGTATATATTAAATTATAATAAAAGGAGATTAATAGATTAACTAATTAAGGTGTTTTTAAGATTATTACTTAGAAAGAGTTACCTCTTAATACTAGAATATTTAGATTATGCTTTATAGATAATATTAAATTTGAAGGTATAGTACTTGCTTTTATAAAGTTAAGATTAGTTATCTAAGTATATAATAATACTAAAAAGTTGCTAGTATTTACTTAGACGTCTACTATTTAAAGAGTAAGCTAGAGAATAATCCTTATACTTATTATAATACTTCTAAGCTTATAAGTATTTATTTAGGATATTATATAAGTATATATATAATTGTTAACTAACTTAAATTAAAAATTCTTTATATACTCTCTTAAAGGTTATTCTTAATAAGAAGATATATTCTTTAAGGTAATTAGACTACTATATAGTAGTCTTCTAGAAGCTAGTATTTACTGGTTTATAACGTACTATAAACACTATATTATAAGGCTTATAATAGAATAGTTAACTTTTAACCTCTATCTTTTATATACTAAATTATACTAATATAACAAGTAAGTAAAGTTAGATACCTCTTTTAGTATAGTAGGCTTTTAAACTAATAATACTCTTATACTTGCTAATAACGCTTTTACTAATAAAGAAGAGCTTACTATTAACGAAGCTGGATTTATATCTAAGAAGAGAGAAGAGCTTACTATTAACTATCTAATTAAATTTAATAGAGAGCTAATTACTAAGTATTATAATAGCTTTATATCTCTTACTTAGAATTATGTAAAACACTTAGATTTAATATAAAAGGCTCTATCTAAGATATCTAATATAAAAGAGATATTATATATAGTAGATATTAAAGATTAATATATTATATAACGTGCTAGAGAGGTATACTTAGCTACGGTATCCTAGCCTAAGGCTACTTTTAACTTATTATATACTACTTAAACTATTAATTCTTAAGATAATAATATTTTACTTCTTAATAAGTGAATTTAATAGTAAATTAATAATCCTTTAAGAGGACTTAAATTTATTAAATTAGATAAATCTTTTCTAAAGTTATATACTTTTACTAATAGATTATTTACTAATAATAAGAACTTATTATTATAAATCGGTTATATTATTACTCTTATAGATAAAGATAATAATACTAACATCTTATATTAGTCTTCTACTAAATATAAGAGAGTTACTTATAGTGTTTTAGTATTAGAATTATATATAATAAGCTTTGGATTTAACGTTATAGCTTTAATAAAATTAACTTTTAAAAGTATTTTAGGATTTAAGATACTACTTATAATATATACTAATTTAAAGTCTATTTATAAATATATAGCTAAATTAGGTATAACTAAAGAGAAGCAACTAATAATTAATATTATATATTTATAAGAAGTATATAAATTAAGAGAGATTAATAAGATTAAATAGATTAACGGTAAGAGTAATCCTATAGATACTATAACTAAAAAGGGTTACTATAATACTTTATAAAAGTTGATTAATACTAATAAGCTAGATATTAACCTTATAGAGTAGGTAGAACGAGATAAGAGATAATAAGAGACTAAAATAGAGCCTTCTTATTAGTCGAGGATAGAGAATAGAGAGCTCTGATTAGTTAGATCAGATATGTGATTTTTAATAGTTTTAAGTAACTTCTACTATTTTGAAGAAGTACCAGTGTTAGTATATATATATTTAAGAGGTAAATAGCGATTCGGATTAGTATACGTAGGTATACGTGTACTCGCTTAGAGGCTACTTAAGTAGGCATCGTAGCTAGCTTTACTTAGTATATATAAACGATAATATAACTCTTTTTATATCGCTTTTATAACTATAAGTCATACTAACAGAAACGTTCGCTATTACTAATATATTCTTATATAATTAATCGATCTTATCTATAACTAAGCGATTCTTATATACTTATATATATATAGAAGTTAATATATATAATATACTTCTAGAAGACTTACTTCTTTTGAAAAGCTTTTTAAGTAGCTTTTAAAACTCTTTTAGTAGACTTTTAATACTAGAGATAAGTAAAAAGAAGAAGAAAAGAGTTTAAAAGTAGTATAAAAGTAGTAGTAGAAGTAGTAGAAGTAGATAGAAGAAACTTAGCTTATCTACTTATATTATAATAATATAAACTAACTTATATAAAATAATTATTCTTTAGTAGAGTTCTTTAAAATATAAGAGTATAAGTAGATTATTATTAATATTTCTATATTATTCGATACTTTCGTAGAGTTTAGAGTTTAGAGAAGAAGATAATACGATAATTATTTAGTTATATTAGAGCTAGAGATATAAGATTAAGAATAACTAAAGAGATATAAATATAAATATAAATATAAATATAAATATAATTATAAATATAAATATAAAGATAAAGATAATTATAAATATAATTATAATCTAGAAAAATTAAAAGAAAATAATAATACAGATCTATTTATATATTAACTTACTAACTTACTAATCTATAAATCTACGAACTTACTAACTTCCTATTAATATAATCTATAAACTCTATAATAGAGATCTTTAAATAAGGTAATCGCCTATAAAAGTATTAATCAAGTATTAAAAGCTCGTTATTAGAAAAGAGTATAAGGCCTTAGATACTAGTGCGCCTGGATTCCCTCCCTCTCCCCCGGTACAACGAGCCCGAGCACAGTCCGAGCTTGGCATGAGCACGTGATCACACGTGATAACACGTGACACTGACTTATCAACTCACCTCTGGCATGCCGTTTTGCCCCCTGCTATGCCTCTTTTAAAGGCGTGTCATACGTGCGCGACAGCCTATTAAAGGGGTAACCCTCTACTGTGACAGCTGGTATAACACGCATAGCCGCACTTATAGCGCCATCGCTTGAACACGTAATAGGCTAGCTACTAGTAGAGTAGAAGGAAAGGTATAGTTTAGATAAGAAGAAGTAAATAGCTTAATAGTTGTTTACTAGAAGTTTTAGTTTTCTAGCTTAATAAATAAAATAAAGCTTTATATAAAAATATCTATATATCTTATTCTTATTAATTAATTATTAGATAGTCTACTAATAATAAAGCTAAAGATAAATCTAGATAAGTTTTATTATTCTAATATTATTAGTAGACTATCTAATAGTATAATATGTAAATATAGTAATATATATATATTTAGAGTCTACTCTTCTTACTTTATTAGTAGACTATTAACTAATAAGCTTAATAATTACTCTTCTTACTTTATTAGTAGACAGTCTACTAATAGGCTACCTAAGAATATATTAATATATACTAGTATTCTTCGAGCTCTATTAGTAGACTACCTACTAATAAGCTACCTAAGAATATATTAATATATACTATTTACTTTACTAACTTTATTAGTAGACTGTCTACTAATAGGATATCTAACTATATAGACATATATATATCTAGAGTCTACTTTTCTTACTTTATTAGTAGGCTGTCTACTAATAAGCTTATTAATTATATATATATATATATATATCTAGAGTCTACTTTTCTTACTTTATTAGTAGACTATCTACAAATACGATCTCTAACTATATAGATATATATATATCTAGAGTTTACCTTTCTTACTTTATTAGTAGACTGTCTACTAATAAGCTTTATAATTATATATATTTATATATATATTATTTACTTCTCTTACTTTATTAGTAGACTATCTACTAAAACTATATCTAACTATATAGATATATATATATATATTATTTACTTTTCTTACTTTGTTAGTAGATAGTCTACTAATAGGCTTATTAAATATATATTTATTATAATTACTCTTCTTACTTTATTAGTAGACTGTCTACTAATACGATATCTAACTATATAGATATAAATATATTTAGAGTAGACTCCTCTTACTTTATTAGTAGACTATCTACTAATACGATATCTAACTATATAGACATATATATATTTAGAGTATACTTCTCTTACTTTATTAGTAGACTGTCTACTAATAAGCTTCTTAATTCTATATAGATATATATATATATTATTTATATCTCTTACTTTATTAGTAGACTGTCTACTAATACGATATCTAACTATATAGATATATATATATCTTAACTCTACTTTTCTTACTTTATTAGTAGACTATCTACTA